>PVJL010006827.1:0-71474 GCA_004026885.1 Lyroderma lyra | reverse complement strand
AATCTGAACAGATCAACAAAATCGAGTCAGTAATCAACAAGCTCCCAATAAACAAAAGTCCTGGACAAGTTGGGTTCACAGGTGAATTACCAAACATTCAAGAAAAGAATTAACACCAACCTCACTTTACGAGACTGTCATTACCCTGATTCCACAACCAGACAAAGACATTACAAAACAAGAAAAGTATAGGCTGATATCCCTAATGAAATATAGATGCAAAATTCTCAACAAAATATTCACAAACTAAATTCAGTAATACATTAAAAAGGTCATACACCATGATCAAGTGGGATTCATTCCTGGTATGCAAAGTTGGTTCAATATCCACAAAGCAATACAAGTGATACACCACATAAACAAAATGAAAAATAAAAATCATATGGTTATATCATTGGATGCAAACAAGCATTTGACAAAATGCAGCATCCATTTACAATAAAAACTCTCAGCAAAGTGGGAATAGAGGTAACATATCTCAACATTATAAAGGCCATATATGACTAACCCACAGCTAATATCATACTCAGTGGGGAAAAGCTAAAAGCATTCCCATTAGGAACAGGAACAAGACAAGATTGCCCACTTTCACTGCTTTAATTCAACATAGTAGTGGAAGTTCTAGCCACAGCAATCATACAAGAAAAAAGAAATAAAGGCATGCAAATGGGAAAGAAAGAAGTAAAACTGTCATTATTTGCAGATGATGTGATACTATAGAGAGAGAACCCCAAAGATTCCACCAAAAAAACTCTTGGAACTGATAAATGAATTTAGTAAAATAACAATATACAAAATTAATATTTAGAAATCTGTTGTATTTTTATACAATAATGAATTTGCAGAGAAATTAAAAAACAATTCCATTTATATTTGCATCAAAAAATAATGAAACACCTAGGAATAAATTTAACCAAGGAACTAAAAGGTCTGTCCTCAGAAAATTATAAGACATTGAAGAGAGAAATGAAAGAAGATACAAATAAATGGAAACATATACCATGCTCATGGATAGGAAGAATTAATATAGTTAAAAATTTATATGCTACCCAAAGCAATCTATAGATTCAATGCAATCCCTATCAAAATACCAATGACATTTTTTACAGACCTAGAACAAATAATCCTAAAATTTATGTGGAACCATAAAAAACCTAGAATAGCTGTGGCAAACCTAGAATAGCTGTGGCAAACCTGAGAATGAAGAACAAAGCTGAAGGTATCATGATGCCAGATATCAAATTATACTACAAGGCCATAGTAATCAAAACAGCATGGTATTGGCATAAAAACAGACACATATGAGGTCAGACAGTTAATTTTGCAAACTCCTCCTAGAAGAAGTCCTACATACCTCATTTCTAAATATCACTATAGTCACCTTCAAAGTACTCCCCTTGGGAAGCTATGTACCAATGCCAGCACCTAGTCCACCCTTCAAAGCAATTTTGGAGTTCTTTGCAAAGGTTATAACACCTTACCAAGTTGTTTACAATGTAAGTGCACAGTGACAAATTCGTAAACTTAATTGTCAGATTTTGGGGACGACAACAGCTCTGATGGCCATTCCAGAAAAAGAGTTCCAAAATTGCTTTGCAGGGTGGAGTAGGCACTAGCATTAGTGCATAGCTTCCCAAGGAGAGCATTTTGAAGGAGACTGTAGAGATATTCAGCAGTGAGGTGTGTAGCACTTTTTCTAGGATGAATTTGCAAAATTAGTTGTCCAACCGTGTAGATCGATGGAATATAAGAGAGAGCCCATAAATAAATCCATGTCTATATATCATCTTTAACAAAGAAAGCAAGAATTTATATTGGGGTAAAGACAGTCTATATAATAAATGATGCTAGGAAAACTGAACAGTACATGCAAAAAAGATGAAATTGGATCACCTTCTTATGCCATATACAAGAATAAATTCCAAGTGGATTAAACACTTAAATGTAAGATCCAAGAACCATAAAACTCCTGGAAGCAAATATAGGAAGTAAATTGACATTACCCTTAGTAATTTTGTACTGATATACTGAGGACTGTCCAGAAAGTATCCAGCCATGTAATATGAAAAATAGAGGCATTTATGGCTGGATTTTTTTCTGGACAGCCCTCATATCTCCTCAGGCAAAGGAAACAAAAGAACAAATGAACACATGGAACTACATCAAACTAAAATGTTTTTTCATAGCAAAGGAAACCATCAACAAAACAGAAAGATAGCCTACTGAATGGGAGAAGCTATTTGCCAATGATACATCTGATAAGGAGTAAATAACTAAAATTTATTACAAACTGATACAACTCAATGCCAAAAAGCCACACAAACCAATTTTAAAAATGGGCAGAGGACCTGAATAGACATTTCTCCAAAGAGGACATACAGATGGCCAATAGACATATAAAAAGATGCTCAACATCACGAATCATCAGAGAAATGCAAATAAAAAAACACAATGAGATACTATCTGACTCCTGTCACAATGGCATTCTCAACAAATTGACAAGTGTTGGCAAGGATGTAGAGAAAAGGGAGCCCTTGTGCACTGTTTATGAGATTGCAAATCAGTGCAGCCACTGGAAAACAGTATGGGGGTTCCTCAAAAAATTAAAAATAGAACTATATCTGTGACCCAGCAGTTCCACTCCTGGGTATTTATCCAAAGATATCCAAAACACTAATTTTAAAAAAAATATATGCACCTCTGTGTTTACTGCAGCACTATTCACAATAGCTAAGGTATGGTAACAACTGAAATGCCCATCGATAGATAATTGGATAAAGAAATTATGGTTCATTTATACAATACAGTATTACTCTGCCATAAAAAAGAATGAAATCTTAACTTTTGCAATAACATGGTTGGACCTAGAGGGTACTACGCTAAAGTGAAATAAGTCAGATAGAGAAAGACAAATACCATATGATCTCACTTATATGTGGAATGTAAAGAACAGAATAACTGAAGAAACAAAACAGAAATTGACTCACAGATACAGAGAACAACTGATGGTTGTTAGATGAGAGAGGATTTGGGGAAACGGGTGAGAAAGGTGAAGGGATTAGGCAATACAAGTTGACAGTCACAAAATACAGTATGGAGAATATAGTCAATGTTTAAAAACTGTGTGGTGTGAGATGGACACTAGACTTACTGGCAGATCACTTCTTAAATTATGTAAATGCCTAAGCACTATGTTGTACACCTGAAACTAATATAAAATAATATTAAATGTCAACTATAATTTTAAAATACATATATAGTCACAGGATGTAGAGTACAGCATTGGGAATATAGTCAATGGTATTGTAATAGCTATATAAGGTGTCAGATGGGTAGTAAACTTGTTGGGATTATCACTTTGTGAGTTGTGTAATGTCTAATCATTTTGTTTTATACACCTAAAACTAATAAAAAATTTAAACATTAAAAAGAAAAGACACATTCAGATCAACACATGAAAAGATGCTCAACATCACTAATCATTAAAGAAATATACATCAAAACCACAATAAGATAACAGATCAATTAGAATGACTACTATAAAAAAAAAAGTGTTGAGGATTTGGAGAAACTGTAACTCTTGTGCACTGTTGGTGAAATTGTAAAATGGTGTATTGCTATGAAAAACAATATGATGATTCCTCAAGAAATTAGAAATAGAACTACCATATGATCCAGCAATCCCACTTCTGGGTATATATATATTCAAAAGAATTGAAAGCAGGGTCTCAGAGATATTTGTTACTCCCATGTTCATACTACCATTATTCACAGTAGGCAAAAAGTGGAAGCAACCTGAGTATCCATCGACAGATGAATGAATAAACAAAATGTGGTCTATACAAACAATGAAATAATTATCCTAAACAGGAAGGACTTTGCAACACATGCTCCACCATGAAGGAAACTTGAACCCCAATACGTCTAACAATAAAAATTAATATATAAAAAAAAAAAAGAAAAAAGAAACTTGAGGACATTATGCTTAGTGAAAGAACCCAGTCACAAAAAGACAAATACCATATGACTCCATCTACATGGGGTATCTGGAGTAGTCACATTCATTGAGACAGAATGGTAATTGCCAAGAGAGGGGACAATGAGGAGTTGTTAAATGGGTACAAAGTTTGTTTTGCAAGATGAAAAAGTTCTGGAGAGCTGTTGAATAACAGTGTGAATATACTTAATATTGCTGAACTGTACACTTAAAAATGGTTAAGATGGTAGATTTTGTCATGTACTTTTTACCACAATTAAAATTTTTTAAAAAGATACATTGACTAATTCAATGAATTATGTAAATAGATGTTCATTAAGGACTAACTTACTATATTTCATAATAAGCATTTGGCAAAGGGATGTTAGAGGTCGAATCTAACAGAAGCTGTACCTAGCACCACCAACACTACCAGCCCTGCCCCATTTTGCCCTGGATATGCCTCTGAACTATGTGGTAGTTTTACAAATGGCATTGATAGATATGTACGATCAGTTAAACTTTTTCCTGGCCTTCTCTTAAATAGTCCACTTGTGTTATGTGTTTTAGTAACTACCTTTTTAAAATGTACTTTTAATATAGTTTTCTATGAAATTTGTAATTCATTATACTTGTTGATAAGAAATCAAACCAATGTTTTATGCCAGTGGACATTTTGTCATTTCTTCAATACACTTTATAAGTGTCTATTGAATGTCATTTTTAAATTTCTTATTGAGGTATTATTGGCACACAACATATTAGTTTTAGATATACAACATAATGCTTCAATATTTGTATACATTATAAAATGATCACCAAAATAAGTGTTGCTAACGTCCATCACTGCACAGTTACACAGTTATTTTTCTTGTGATGAGAAATTTTAAGATCTACTCTCTTAGTAACTATCAACTATGCATTACAGTATTATTAACTATAGTCACCATGCTGTACATTATGTCCCTGTGACTTACTTCATAACTGAAAATTTGTACCTTTTTATCCCCTTCACCCATGTGAATGTCATACCTCAGCAAAGAGATAAAAAGGTATGGAATATGTTCTTTATTCTCAAGGGTCTCATGGACTAGGCAGTGGCACAGGACAGAGTGGCAAGTGCTGTGACAGCATTGTGCACAAGGTATGGGCACATAGAAGATTGGGATCTCTTTTAGGATGGGCCAAAATATAAAGTCTTCTTAGCAGAGGTAATGACTGGACTAAACTTTTCTTGACATATAAAAAATACTTAAGAAGAAATAGATGAATCCATAATCGCAGTGGGAAAGTTTAACACCTCTAAATAACAAACAGTAGAGAAGACAAACATCAGTAAAGAGATAGAAAATGAAATAATCAACAGTGTTGACTTAATTGATGTATGTAGAACCCTGTGCACAAGAATGATTGAATGCACATTCTTTTCTGGTGCACATAATTGAATATTTGATGGCCTAAGTAGTGCTTACAGGAAAATTTTAAAGGCATGATGATGGTGGTGTGTTTATGTTTTAAGAAAAGTCCTTAACTTTCAGAGATGCATTCTGAAATAGTTACAGATGTCTGGATTTGCTTCAGAATACTCCAGGCAGTGGGAGTTACTGGGTGTGGGTGGGTGTAAGTGAAATACAATTGACCATGTTATGAAAATAGTTAAAACTGGAAGATGGGTGCAAGAGAAAATAGTAAAATCATACTATTTTACTATTTTCTCTTCTTTTATATGTTTGAAAATCTATTACAGAGATAAAAGTAGGTTGATTACATTAAAAAAAAAAGTTTTTTAAAAATCAGTTAAAGGGTCCCTCCTCTGGGCCTTATAATTAAATGCTGCCTTCCGTGCTTCTGTAGAAACATGGAAGTGGCCACATGCCTGTTACTGTCACATGACTGTTAGTTGGATTTTTCCTCGACTGTCAGTTCCCTGATGAACTTTGATCCTCTAATGTCAGTCATCGGACATGGCACAGAGCCTGGTATATAACAGATCCTTAATTAATATTTTTGGAACAAATTATGACTTTTCATAACGTGATTTCTAATGGTAAACATTCTACAACATAGTATTCCTTCATTTTATCTTACTCCTTCCAAACAGACTGCGATTTACTCTGAAACCAAACTGCATATGTGTCTCCTGTAAGTTGGGAACATTTTAACTCCAAAGTTAAGTTATTGAATGGCCATGTTAGTTGGAGGCATCTCCGTCTGAGACTGGGTGTTATTTATCTTCATGCTAAATATGGAGTAAGTCCTTCTGAGTAAGAAATTATTTCTCCTCCAAGCACAATATTGTGTATTTCTGAATGTAGCAGCAATATCCAGATTCAACTCTAAGATCAAAATCTAATCCTCTAACCCAGCTATAAATTACTTTTATTTTCTACCATATTGCTGCTCCCATTTATTAGCTTAATAAGTAGTAATTGGTTATGATTATTGAAAGTTTAATTTGAAAACAATTCCAGTTCTTTTGCTTGCTTTCTCCTCTCTGCACCTATCTTCATATTCTATAGCAGCTCCTTCATCATCGATATGTTTTGCCTGTTTCAGTGTAATTTAAACCTCACAAACCCCAAGAAAAGTGAGTCAGAAGGAGAACCCTGAAGCTTAAGCCAGGACCTCGTTTTTAAATAAATCACCTGGTACCTAAACACCTCACATTCATCAAGAAACCTTTCTGGTACTCTGGGCTTGGGGACATGGTGGATTGTCACATGGTTAGTCATCGAGTTATTTTTGTAACCAAGTTCTATGCCGTTTTCCTCTGAATCAGGGTATTTGTAGTAGGTATGATCATTTTAAATTGTCATTTTTATGAGTAAAATGCTGTTTTCCTCAAAGCACTTACAATCATATCTGGCATGTTTTGAAAGCTAATTACCTAGCTAAATGCCAGTGACCCCTATGATATCCTCCTGGCTGCTTGCTCAAACTGTTAGGTAAAGTCAGAACTGAGAGGTGACTGAAACACTAAAGAAACTAACTCAGCAGTGGCATGAGCATCAAAGGAAACGAGCCTGGTTAGGGCAAGGGCACACGTCATTCCCCACCATCTTTGCACATCATATTGCCTGTACCTCATATCTGTGTATAGGTATTTTTCTCCCTTCTTTTCATGGCTTTCTTTTATCTTTATGGTAATCCTTTAATTATTTATGAAATCAGAAGCCAAGGAGAATATGGATAACTAAAATGTAGAAATGAACCTCACAATTTATATTTGAAAACCAAAAGCTTGAGTCTCTCTTTCTATGAGTGTGGTGTGGCACCCCACCTTGGAATCATGGGACGTTCTGGCCACGGCACCTCGGGGAGACTGTGCCAGATCCAATGGCATGAGAGGGTTGGTCAAAGGACAGACGCAGGAAATGGGGGCTGTCACATGTTCGTACTGTTTTTTATTCAACAGACATGCAAGGTACAAAGGTAAAAACACAAGTCTCGCTCTTGTGTAGTTTGCAATGAAGTGAAAGCTAGAAAGAGTAAGGTGTGCCAGACATGTACACAGACATTGTAGTGCATACACCTCCCAACTGCTGGATTCCATGCAGACTTTTTAGATCTTAGTTTTACTCCATCCCTGTGCATCCCCTAATACTACCAACCATTCTCTACTTGAAATTCTCACCCATCTTAGCTTCCACATTGCTCTGTCCTGGATGTGATTTCTTGGTACTGACTCCTGTTCTTTTGTCTGATGGCAATTTAGTGTTCCCTAGAGTACTCCTCTCTCTTTTCCTTCCTACCCTATCCTATCAATTCCCAGTCCTTTTGCCATCCCAGCACCTCCAAGGAATATGACAGACTCTCAGCAGTTAACAGTGGCTTCTTATGGCAGTGATTTTTGACTGGGTGGGGAGTCAGTACCCCTAGGAACCAAGGAGAGAAGCTCCCATGGTGCATTCTCTGATGCATTCTCTCCTTGGGCAGATTCTGTGCCTTTTTTAAAATTCCTAGCACAGTGGCTAGCAATAGTAAGAGCTCAGTGATGGTCAGCGGGGACTGGAGTAGTGGCAGGTATGGCACTTAAGTATCTGAGTACATCAAGAAAGGCTGTGCAGATGAACCATTAGTTGAGCTAAACTGAACTCACCAGGCAGATGAGCCTTAAAGGAGATTCAAAGAGAGATATTTTCAAAGATAGGGATATCAGTTATTAAAATCTAGGAATTTATGAGTGACAAGTGATTAGGTACACAGACTTCATTACTAAACCCCAAAGCATTAGAATGAAAAATCTCTTTCTGAGTCTTGAACATGATTGGTAAATAAAAGTAAGATGTTCTATGTCATTAGACAGGTAATAAATTGGTGAACCCCACTGCCCCCAAGAAATGTTACTGGCATAAAATGTTGTTAATTTTAATAAAGAGTTTCATTCTTTAATTTACTCAGTAAAGCTTACTGAAACATCTTCTTGTGTCAAACACTGTAATAGGTGCTATATATTACAGTAGTGAGCAAAACAAATATAGCCCTTGCCTGCCTGTGGTCTAGAGTCTAGTGAAAAAAGACATTAAGCAAATCACCACACACACACACACACATACACACAGATAAATGCTATGAAAGAAAAAAATATAGTACTATGGGAAAGTATGACAGGGTGATCCAATTGAGATTAGGGCTGAAATGAACAATAATTAGAGGCTAATTAAGCAAAAAGTCAGGGGTAAGAGGCAGAGAGGAGAGATGTATGAAGCCTAAGAAAAAGTGGTTTGGACAAACTGATAAAAGCTGTAAAGTGGTTCATCTAAGAGGTGCTATCAGGGAGGAAGGCCACAGCCTCTCCCCACTTGGCCACTGCGCAGTCAATCTGAGTGACTACCGAGGTGGACCTAGTAGCATTTGCTACACTGTGGTGGTTGCCGGAGACTCAAGGGGTAGTTAAGACACATTCTAGAACTTGCCTTGCCCTGCCTAGGGGTTCCTCCTCGTTCTAATCAGGCAGGAAGAAATGTAAGTGGCTGTGCTGTACCATGACAGGTACAGGATCCTGAGAGAGCACAGGGTGCACAGAGGTCAGCCAGCTTTGCCTGGGGAGGAATGGTTGAGATAAAGCTGAGTGTTAAAAGATGAGTGAGAGAGGAAGGCCACTTCAGGAACGAGCTATACAAGGAGATCGACATGTGAGGAGCTTGACACATTTGCAGAACTGCAGGGAGTTTGATGTGACTCTAATATAGGGTTTGTACAGAGCTGAAGGGAATAGCCACTGGTGACAGGCAAAAGCCACGTGTGAGAGATTGACACACACTGAGGAATTTGGACTTTGCCCTGTAGTTGTTTCTTGTGGCGGGGTGGGGTTGCGTGGAGGCATGGAGGAGGGCGTCACAGGGTGACTGCACAGAAGGCAGTGACATGGTCACGTCTGTGTTTTACAGACTACTCTGGCAGTAGCACAGGGAGACTGAAATTGGGCCAGCACGAAGGAAGATACTGCAATAATTCTGGGAAGAACTGGGGACAGCCTGATGTGGCAGTGGCAGTGTAAATGGGGAGAAGGGTCAGATAAAAGGGCTGTTTGGGGCTTGAATCTCTAAGACTTGGAGATTGATGGGTGTTGTGAGGGGAGTGAAGAAAGAAGGAGTCAAACGTGATACTGGTCATTCAGGTGACTGACTAGTGTGTGATGGCATTCACTGAGGCAACAACATGTAGAAGTGGCACAACATGTGGAGAAAAACTCTTGAGTTCTGATTGGGCAAGTTTACATGGAGAGATACGTGGAATAGCCAAGAGGAGAAGTCCCATAGAATCCAAACTGGACTAGAGATAGGAAGCGATAAGATTAGGCCAGGGCCAAGAGCTGATCTTGTATTTCTTTTTTAATAAATTTTTATTTTTGAGTAGTTTTAAATTTACACAAAAGTTGTAAAGATATCTGCTCCATAGACTTAGAATTTCTTTAGTTCCTGCTTCCACCTCTTCCTTGAGTTTATGCCATATTGCAATGAGTATCCTTGTTTGTACAAATATTCTCATATACACGTATCCAGGGCTTATGTGGTTCAACAACTCAAAGCGATATAAAAAGGCATACAGTAAAAACTTACTACCACCCCTGGCCCCATCCCCATTATTCACTCCCACTCTCTACAGGTAGCTATTTGTATTAGTTTCTTATGTCTGGACCCTTCCAATTTTTATGTGTAAAGGCAAGCAAATAGTAAGAATACAGTCGTGTACTGCTTAGCTACCAGGATACATTCTGAGAAATGCATCGTTAGACCATTTCGTCGTGCAAACAACAGAGAGTGCACTTACACACCCTAGGTAGTACAGCCTCCTACTGTAATTGTGTGTGCTATATGACTGTCAGCACAGCAGGGTTGTTTACACCAGTATCACCACAAACACATGAGTACGGGGTTGCACTAGAACATTACCACGACGATGATGTCCCTAGGCAATAGAATTTCTCAGCTCCGCTATAATCTTATGGGACCACCATTGCATTTGCAGTCTGTTACTGACCGAAATGTCATTATGCAGCTTGTGACTGTATATACTGTATGTTCCCTCCCTTCCTTATACAAAGGGTAGTGTATTATGCACATTTTTCTTGCTTGCTTTTTTGCTGAACAGTATACTTTAGAGTACAATACATACAAAACTGCACTGTCTGGGAAGATAGCCCCGGGCCTCTGTGACTTCTAAGCACTTGAAGTATGACTGGTATGACTAAAAGACAGAATTTTGCATTTTATTTCATTTAAATTTGGTTTTAAAAATGGGGGCAGTATAAAATATTTCCCCGTTAAAATCAACTTTGTTTTGGTAGGACTACATTTCACTTTCACCATGAAATATAAAGCATCCAAATTGAGCTACGGTGTGAGTTGAAAGACTTATAGTCTTTTTTTGTACTACAGTCATCCTTGGTACCTGACTGCTTACAAACGCATCCGATTTGGTACTTGACACATTTTGACTTGAAAATTTTGTTCTCGTACTCGTTTGTTTGTTTGGTGCTCATCACGCCTCCCAGAACCAACCAACGAGTACCAAGGCACCACTGTATCTTAATGATGTTTTATATTGTTTACATGTTGACATATCAAAAAATAATTTTTGATATAAGTTAAATATTAAAATTTTACCAATTTCTTTTTGTTTTTAAAATGTGGCTCCTAGAAAATTTTAAATTACATGTGGCTCAAATTCTGTTTCTACTGGACAGTGCTGATATGGAGCATCCATTAGTTTTTACAGTTTGGTATTATTCCATTATATAGAGTACTATACTTTATTTAATCAGTCCACTACTGATGCATACTTAAGTAGTTTCCAATCTTTTGCCATTAAAAATGCAGAAATGTTTAACTTTGTCATGCATCACTTCATACGTGTACCAGTTAATCTGTGAAATGAATTCCCAGTATTGGGGTTGTTGGACTAAAGAGAAAACGCTTGTGTAATTTTGATACTGTCAAACTGCCCCTCCATAAGAGTTGTACCAGTTTGCACTCCCACCAGCAATGTGTGTGCCAGTTGCCTCATATACTGCCAATTTTTAATTTCAACATTTACATGATTTAGGATATAATAATGAACACATTTCTTTTTGCTAATTCCAAGAGAGTTTTAAGAAGGAATCACAAATGCTTTGCCTAACTTATTTTTCTATTTTTTAAAAAAACTAATGATGAACTCTTAGAATAAACATTCTAGAATTGATTTTTTATTTTTAATAAAAATGTCAAGGAATTAACTTACATGGTTTTCCTGAGCTATACAATTCTATGGAAGTTTCATCACATTCAGGTTTAGGAACAGAGATTTTGTGAGGGTTCCAGAGGATAAGGGACAATATTTTCTTTTGTTTTCCAAGATTTCAAGATTTTTCAGATTCCTACAGCAGCCTTCCCCAGCTGGGCGGACTGACATTACAAGGTAGAAAGGCAGTGTGCATGCAGGTTTACACCCTGCCAGTTCATCTGCTCCCTGGATTCGTTTTACTAAATGCTAAACACATCCTAACTTAATGGGCTGCTTAACTGAGGACACTCACTGTCGACATAACTGGCGCTCTGAGCTGCCATAATGGATAGTGATTCTGTTTATTAAACTGCAGAAAAAGATAATCTTTCCACCTTCAGGATCCAACTGTTGTCCCTCTTTTGAGAATTGTATGCCCTCTCCGGCCCTCTTCGCCTTGTTTTTCAGATTGTAAAGAACTAAATATTCAGCATCTAAAACCAAATTGCTTCAATTTTTCCACTCCCAGAACTCTGAGAACAAGATTCTTGTGAAACCTCACTATATAGTGAGGGATGTGTCCGATAAGTTAATAATGTGACAGAAATCCTTGGCTTTCAGGAGTATCAACTCATATGCAAATTCTAGAGGCATGGAAGAATACTTTATGGCAAATATGACTAGAAATTTATTGTCTTTAATAGTTTATTGTTTTTTAATATGAAAAGATTAAGGGAAAAAAGGTAAGACTATTAATGTTGATTGTGCAGGAAGACCACTAGGACATTTGAACTTACTGGAAGGATTGTCGTCATTTGGTGAAACTGAGTCACGTCTACTGCACTAAAGCTATAA
The DNA here is from genome assembly GCA_004026885.1 of Lyroderma lyra. Taxonomy (NCBI): domain Eukaryota; kingdom Metazoa; phylum Chordata; class Mammalia; order Chiroptera; family Megadermatidae; genus Lyroderma; species Lyroderma lyra. The sequence goes on along the minus strand of PVJL010006827.1, from coordinate 58,936 downwards.
AATAAATCATCATAAAACTTTCTGATAGGATGCAGCTGTACTACAGCTATTCTTCATGTCCTATTTTTCTACTATTGCTAATTTTGCTTATTTTGTTGCAGGAAGGATTTTCCCTCATTGGTAGCAAGAACTGGTTGAAGATTGTAAGGCGCATGGATTGTCTGTTGTTTGGAACAACGATAAAGGCAAGTTGCTGTGTGGCCAACTGTGTTTACCCATTCCCTTCTCTCTTCTACGTGCTTGGGTGCAGGGTGGGTGCAGGAGTTTCTGTAGATGAAATGGTCCTGGGAATAATTCACGTGTTTAAGAAAGCTTTGCAGATAATCAGAACATGAAACAAGGACTGTAGAGAGGCAGGAGCCTAGTCAGTAAGGGGCTGGATCTTGCTGGAAGGCCCAGTCTGAGGGGGCTGTGTGACCATTCTTCATCTCCCAAGCACAGACCGAGGGGACACAGAGTATGTCATTTTCTGGCTCCTTAGATGTTAGAAAAGTTGAGTATGTCTTTTCATTTTTCCCTCTCTGATATTAAAATTAAATTCCCTTATTTGCTTTCTACCCATATTAAACATAAAAAATGATCCTCCTCAAAGGAACATGTGGACTAATCACCTAGATTATTTTCTTTCAGAAATAACTATGAAAAAAACATTTTATCGTTAACATTCATTGAGTAGATAATATTGAGATTTAGGTGAAAGATCCTAATTTCGAATGGGCTCATAGACTGAAGGTTGGAAGAGGTCTTCAAGGGCATCTAATAGAAGGGTCTTAACCCAGGGTCCACAGACCTTCCACAGGGTCCTCAAAGAATTCAGGGGTCCAGGACTTTGTTGATTTTCACTGGCCTCTAATTGAAATTTATCATTTTCTTCAATTATGAATGTGGGCATCAGACCACAGTAGTGTTAGCCCTTTGCACCAATAGAGAGCACTGATATTTTCGTATCACATTACAGTTTCAGACATCCTAAATGTCATTTATATGCTCATCGCTACCTCAAAATTACGGTGGTTAGTCATCCTGCTATCTCTTTTCATTGAGTATGTTAATAAGGAAGCACATGTATTATGAGTTCACAAATTAGTGTTTTAGTATTATAATAAACCATTTCAGTACAATTGATTTCCTTTGTAATCTTACACATTTCCTGTGATTAAAGGCACTGTTTTAAGAAAGGGTCCAGTGGCTTCACCAGATTAGAGCATGGACTCAAAAACCGCAAGAACCCCTCTCTTCATTTTTACATGTGAGGAAGCTGAATTCAACTTAAGCCAGTGGTCAGGGTAGTAACCAGCTAGGAGAGAGCTGGGCCGCCACTGGTCCTCTGACTCCCTGCCCAGGACTGTGTCCTGCTGAAGAATGTGTGACCCCGTGCCATCTGTCTGATATTTGAGTTTTACTTTCTTCCTGATTATCTATTATTTAAAATTTTAACTAACTATATAGAGCAAAATAAAAATCAACCAAAATTTAATCACTCGAAAATACTCATTATGTTACAGGCAACAGAATGCTGGTTATCAGTGGGGAAAGGGGTTGGGGGAGGACAAGGAGGGACAAAGGAGTCCAGTGTGTGGTGACCGTTGAGGAACAGACTTCAGGTGCTGAGCACACAGGGGAGTATACGGACGGTGTAGTATAAAGACGCACACTTGGAACTTATGTAATGTTATTACTAACCAATGTCACCCAAATCAATTTAATTAAAAAATAATTATTGAGAGTTTGGAAATGTTAGTAAGCATATATATTGTATCAGTGAGGATGGAATTCAGATGCATGTAACAGGAAATCTAGCTATCATGAATGACACCTCGAAATAGAGGTTTATTTTTGTCATTACTAAGAAGTCCAAAACGGCCCGTCCTAGCATCGGCTCAAGTCAGTGTCTTTGCAACTCCTCTGGCCTCTACCTCACAACTGCAAAACTGGCTTCTGGAGCCTATTATATTTCCAGTTAAAGAAGACCAGCTTTATCTATCCCTTTGACAAAGAAAGCTTAAACTTTCCATATGGCTCTCCATGTCCCTCCCCTCCCAGAAGATGGCTATATAGCATTTTATTGTTTGGATGCACCATGATTTAGTTAACTACTCCTCACTTTCTCACTATTATAAATATGTTTTGATTTTCATAAGGATTTATATTTAGAAGTCCTAGAAATATGAACATTTATTTTGTAAATTTTCCCTCCAGATAGGTTGACCGTTAAATGTGTAAGAATACTCACTTATCCAAATCCTCTTCAACGGGGTACTATAATTTAAATTTAAAAACTAGTTTCCAATGTGATAGGCAAAAATGAGCATCTTCCTTTACTTTATATTTCTTTAGTAACTAACGAGAAAGTACATTTTTGTGTGTATTTGTTAGCCACCTATATTTCTTCTATGAATCACCTGTCTACTGCTTTTGCCTTCTTTTCCTCATCAGAGTATTTAGATACTATATAGAGAGACATGACGTGTTATGGACATGTATAGATTACATGTTATATAGAAATCTATATTTATGTACTTTATGTAGTTACATAATTTTATATATAATATTTATGTGTATATCATATAATATATAGATACTGAAATGTTTAAGGTTATTTACCTGTTGTAATTGTGAATGGTATTCTTTATCCCAAAGATATTTCTAGTTGCTTATTATTGGATTTTTTCTTAATTAATTTAAATTTAGCTTCCTTACTAAACTTTTATTAATGCTGATAATTTATGTTAATTCTTTAATTTCTAGGAAAGTAATTCAGTCATCTGCAAACAATGATAATTTTATTTATTTTCAGTAGTTTATACTTACTACCTTCTTCACCTTACTGAATTATTTAGACCTGCCAGAACACTGTAGTTACTAGGGTTACAGTACTGTCCTTGACATCTCCCCGACCAGAAGAGGCAGTAGTATTAGATGTTAAGAAGATTTCTAGGTGTTGATAATATGTTGTTTACCACATAAGGGATATATTCTTTGAGTTGTACTTTATTTACTAATACTTACATCAGGATTGCATATTAAATTTTACCAAAAGCTTTTGGATACCTATCAAGATACCTTTTTCCCTTTTATCTATTGAGTTTATATATTAATATTGAACTAACAGATTCTTCTTTTGGCCTTACATGGCAAAACGTAGCTTTGGTATTTCTTGCCTTGGATAACTTTAGTGGGCCAAGTATTATGTAACAAACACCATTGTTTAAACTGACAAATGGAAGAAGTATTTTGAAGTAAAATTTTCATTCCTTTAACAGCAATTTAAAATAAATTCTGTGTGGTAATAAAAATTATACTTTGTTACTCTCTGGTTGAAATAAGTAGAGTGCATAAGCGTTGCTTACTTATAATTTCTTTATTTCAATAATTCTGATCAAAATGGTCCTGTCGATTGGCTAACAGTTGACACATAATTCCTTTTCTGAAGGGAGTTTGGCTCAAAGGGTAAACTCAAACCACTGTCCTTTTTATTCGTCATCCCCAGTAACTCACTGAAGAATATTTTCATGATTTCTTCTGGCCTATGCTTTGGTTTCAAAGCAGAGAATAAAAGAAAATGCTGAAGTTCCTTCTCAAATTAAGTCTTTTCTCTATTACCCCTCCCCCAGTTTCTTATAATAAAAAGTAGTGACTTGAGGTGGGGAAAGCTGTTCCAGTTTTCCATTCTAGTGGTGATGGGAAACCTCTTACAGATCTGAGTGATGAATCTAAACCCAGCCGGAAAAGCTGATGTGTTTGTGAGGTCTCTGGTGTCTCCTCAGCTCTCCTCTTACATGGTGCTAACTGGGGCCCACCCACACCTTCCATGTATGCTGAGGTTGTATAACATCAGCTGTAGAGCCTGTGGCTTAAGAATTTCCACACCACCAAAAGAAACATGTCCCAAATGAAACAGAACAAAACTCCAGAAAAAGAACTATACAAAACGGAGACAAGCAATCTACCAGATGCTCAATGATCTCAGGAAGAATTTCAACAAAGAGATAGAAAACATAAAAATTGAGATAAAAAACATAAAAAAAGAATACCAATTAGAAATAAAGAATGCAAAAACTGAACTGAAGAATACATTAGAGGGAATCAGTCATAGATTAGATGAAGTAAACTATCGAATCAGCGATTTAAAAATAAGGTAGCAGAAACACTCAATCAGAACAGCAAAAAGGAAAAAGAATCCCCCCCCCCCCCAAAATGAGGATAGTTTAAGGAGCCTCTGATACAACATCAAGCATAACAACACTCACATCATAGGGGTATCAGAAAGACAAGAGAGAGAGCAAGAGATTGAAAATCTATTGGAAGAAATAATCACAAAAAAAAATCTTCCCTAACCTAGTGACATAAACAGACATAAAAGCCCAGGAAGTGCAAAGAGTCCCAAACAAGATGGACCAAAGAGGCCCAGACCAAGACACATCATAATTAAAATGCCAAAGGTTAAAGACAAAGGTTAAAAGCAGCAAGAGAAAGGCAGTTACCTACAAGGGAGCTCCCATCAGAGTGTCAGCTGATTTCTCAACAGAAACTTCGCAGGCCAGAAGGGAGTGGCAGGAAATACTCAATGCGATGAAAAGCAAGGACCTACGACCAAGATTACTCTACCCAGCAAGGCTATCATTTAGAATCCAAGGACAACAGATAAAGAGCTTCCCAGACAAGAAAAAATGAAAGGAGTTCATCACCACCAAACCAGGATTACAGGGAATGTTAGAGGGACTGCTTTAAGATGGGGAAAAAATAAAAAATATGAATAATAAAATGGCACTAACCACTCATCTGTCAACAATTATTTTAAATGTAAATGTATTGAATGTTCCAATCAAAAGACACAGGGTGGCTGAATGGATAAGAAAACAAGACCCTTACATAGGCTGCCTGCAAGAGACCCACTTCAGATGAAAAGACACAGACTGAAAGTAAAGGGGTGGGGAAAGATATGTCATGAAAATGGAAACAAAAAAGCTAGGCTAGCAATACTTGTGTCAGACAAAATAGACTTTAACAAAAGCTATAACAAGAGACAAAGAGGACCCAGTAATTCCACTTCTGGGGATTTATGGGAAGAAACCAAAACACTAATTTGAAAAGACATGTGCATCCATATGTTCACTGCAGCATTGTTTACAAGAAGACATGGAAGCAATCTAGGTGTCCATCAATAGATGACTGGGTAAAGATGTTGGTCCATGTATACAGTGGGATATTCTCAGCGTATAAAAGAATGAAATCTTGTCATTTCTGACAACATAGATGGACCTAGAGGGCATTATACTAAGTGAAATAACTCAGAGAAGGACAAATACCTTATGCTCTCACTCAAGCATGGAATCTGAAGAACGAAATAAATGGACAGACAAAACGGAAACCCACTCATGTACACAGAGAACATTTTGGCAGCTACCAGATGAGCGGGGGACAGGGGCGGGGGGGACAGGGTGGAAAAAGGGGAGGGAGGAAGAAGCACAAGCTGGCAGTTACAAAACAGTCACGGGGTGTGAAGTGCAGCACAGGGAATACAGTCAGTAACACGGGAGTAACTGTGTGTGGTGCCAGGGGGCACGAGACTCACCAGGGTGATCGTGTCATAAATTGTGTAAACGTCTAATCACTTTGTACACCTGAAACTAATATTATATATCTACTGTAATTGAAAAATTGTAAAAAAGTATGTTTTAAAAAAAATCTGCTCATGGAGATGCTGTTCGTAGCTAGAGTGCCCGGTGCCTCCGGAAGGGGGAGCCTGAGTTTCTTGTGAGCACACCAAGGTGAGTGTCCAGGGACTAGCATTTATCATTAGCTTTGGTTTCCTCAAGATGTCTGGGTAAAGGGATTTTCTGTTACTTATAATAACTTGAAATGAAATGTCTTGAAGTAGTGTCACAATGATTTAAAAATGTAAGCTACCACTTAATATATAGTAATTTTGAGCTAATCTCCTTAGATGATAGAAACGGAAACTGTACACTTGGACACATCGTGGTTGTGAATACAGCCTTGAAAACTTTTCATTTCACAACAAGTGAGTGAAAACTTCTTTTTTACTTTTAATTATGGCATAAAAATAAGTCTCATCAAGATTTTCAACCCAGGAGTCCCTTTTGTTAACCCAGTGGCAGGTTTTCTGTCGTGTTACCCGACTTTGAGGATATGGGCTGGAGACGTAACCCACTTTCAGATTGTTCCTGAGGGCATTGACGTGGCATTTCTGGCTTCAGACGATAAGCTCCAAGTCTGTCTGAGAATTTTACAAAGGGAAATGTGGAGCAAGGCTTCATTCAGGCTGTCGGACATCAACCCCCCATTATTTCTTGGAAACCCTAACTGTCCAGATCCATTCTTAGGTACACTGACATGTAGACACTTCTAGACTTACACAGTTGGTCTGAGATTTTGCCCTCTTTATACACTTCACAAGTGTCTGTTTCTGCATGTAAGTTTTCATCTAGCTATGTATGAGATGTCATTTTTAATGTGTTTCTCAAAAGGTTATATAATTACAGAATCATGATAGAAATAGGTAATATAGAGGTGTCTTCAAATGCAGTACGTACTAGGGTGAGTTGGCAACAGCTAATTAATTATAAACAAGAAATCAGCTCAGTTTCACAAAAGAAGATTCATAGAATTACCAAAAACTGAATGTTTTTCATCAGTTCTTTTCCCTTCCTCAAGGAAATTTAGCTTTCAGTGACTCTTGATAATTTGGGGATTGTTCATCCAAGAGAAAAGTGGCTAAGGCAATGAATTGGCACAAAAGAAAAATTACAGGGAGTTCCCTGGTGGTGTAGCGGCTTAAGGCTTCTGCACTGGCGCTGTCAGTGCTGCGGCCTGGGTTCGATTCCCAGCCAGGGAGCTACCCACATACCAAAAAGCAAAAAAAAAAAAAAAAAAAAAAAAAAAAAAAAAGAAAGAAAGAAAAATTACAAATGACCAATTAACTGTCAGAGAAATATTCAACCTCACTTGTAATCAAAGAAATGAAAATCTAAGAGAAAACGCTGTGCTAGCCTAGGAGGTTAAAAAAATAAAAAAGAATAAGAACCTCCGGGTCGGAGGGCACAGGGAAACGCACGGGGACGTCCGAGGGGAGCGAATGGTGTCATCTGCCCCAGGCAGTTGGTCCTTAGGTACCAAACCGCTGAGGTCCTCGAGCAGCAAGTCTGCTTTCGGGCGTGTGCACACGAAGATGTGTGTATGAGAGGGCTTATCAAAACTTGGTAATGGGAAAAGGACTTCAAGGTTTGTCAATAAGGGGTTAAAGGAATGTTCTGTGTAGACTCGGTCTAACTCTATTAGACCAGTGGATTTTAATATAACAGTTCATTAAAAGTAATGAAATATGTTTCTGCTTTTTATTAAATGTATTGGGGTGACATTGGTTAGTAAAATTGTACAGGTTTCAGGTGTGCAGTTCTGTAATGCATCCTCTGTGTGCTCACCCCCCAGAGCCCGCTCTCCTTCCGTCGCCATATAGGTAACCCCCTTTACCGTCTTCTACCTCACCCTCCCCCCCCCTTACCCTCTGGTAACAAATAAATTGTCTGTGTCTATGAGTTTTTTGTCTGTTTGTCTTGTTTGTTGCTTTCCGTTTCATATCCCACATATGAGTGAACTTACATAGTTCTTGACTTTTTCTGACTTAATTCACTTAGCATAGTAATCCCAAGATCCATCTATATTTATGTTTCGTTAAATAAAAAAATAGGTAACAAAACAGTAGTATAAACCATGTATGTAATGTATAGAACCTATATGTTATATATGATATATAGCCTATTTTATATACGTTTTTGTATGTGTTCCAATATATAAGTATATATTAGAGTATTTCTTTTTCATATTTGTTTCATTGGGAGGAGTAATAATTATGGATTACTTTCATACTCAGGGGAAAAAAATTAAATTAAAAAATGAAGAGAACCCAACAGTGGCAGTGAAGGGGTAGCAGTCTGTCTTCTAAGCGTGACACCTGCCCACTGCTCGGCCATGCCAAGAGTTCTCTGTAACCCAAGTATGGGGCTCTGCTTGATGGCTTTATCTAAACATTTAAATAGTGTAATTTGTGAATAGGAGAATCAAGGGATTTTTGCTTACGGGAACTCACAGGATTTTGCTCACTGAGGTGAGATGTATTTTCTAGTTAGCATTGTGAGCTGTGGGTTTAGTAAATGCAAAGTGCTGTCACATGCTAAGTTTGCATGTGAATTTCTTTACAGAAGGCATTGTACAGGTACATGATACATACAGTCCTATTAGGGACGACTTCTGTGTAAATTGACTTCTCTAAACTAGGCAGAATATTATACTAGAAAAAGAGGAAGCTACTTCTATTAAAATAATGGGTTTATTGTTATTATTGTTGTACTTTAAGTTACAATCAGATAAACTTGATGTAAGTGCCAGATTTTAAAGTTTTAATTGCATCTCTCCCACATTTGCTGATTCGTGAAGGGATGTAGCTGATACAGCACACTAAAGGCAACATGTGATTCTGTGTGAGGTGTGTGGTGGTCTGGCCTCTTTAAGGACAAAGGGCACTACAAATTATTAATATTAACATGGCAGGCATTAGCTTTTAGCATCAGCCTACCCCATTCCCCAGTCTTGTTTTTCAAATTCACCGGTGTTTCTTGTGGCATCTGTCTGGCTTGTTCTTTCATATATTCAGGTTTAGAAAATTTTTCTTAAGCCGGGAATATGCTGTATTGTCTTCACAGTGATTTTTCAACTAAGGAATTAAAAGCTATGCAATCTTGGTTCCAAAGTAAGAAAAAACGTATCTTTTACTGCAGTGTGGCCACCGTCCTGGTCTGTACGAGACGGGCTTTTCCACTCTTCCTGACATCCGTCCCCTGAAGGAGATGAATTTTAGTGCAAGAACAGCTCCCGCGTGTGGGAGGCAAAGTAACTAGTGGCTCTTATGGGCCCACATCAGCCACCATCCCGCGTGAATGCTCCCTCTCACCCAGACCCCCCTCATCCATGCACAGGGAAGCACTCACCAGGAGACCCTACAGCAGATAAAAGTGAAGTGACAAGGGTCCCTTAGAGGAATGTTTGCTTTGTCACACAGAACAAGAGTCGTATGTTCCGGGTCCAGTTTGGTGGAGCGTCAAAGGAGCAGGCGCTGGCCCACTGCTGCAGCTGCGTGCAGAGCCTGGCCCAGTACGTGACCGTCCAGGTGCCCGACCCGGAGACCCGGCCGCGCCCGGGCCCGCCGAGGGCATCAGCCGGCCAAGGGCAGGGCTGCGAGCGGAGCGCCCCAGCGCAGCACACGGTGCGTAGGCCGCCGCGCCGCCCTGCACACGGCCGGACACGCGTGCTGGGGGGCAGCAGCTCAGCGGCATTTGGGGGGCCAGAATCTCAGCGGCATCTTGGGGGCCAGAATCTCAGCGGCATCTGGGGGGCCGGAATCTCAGCGGCATCTGGGGGGCCGGAATCTCAGCGGCATCTGGGGGGCCGGAATCTCAGCGGCATTTGTCGAGTCCATCAGGTTTATACGTAAAAAGATACCTAATGCTGAGTGACTTATTTAAACTGCAGGTTGGCTCTAACTGCACCAACTATAATCCTGGAAAGTAGCCTGGGGAGGGGTCCCCGCCGCGCTCTGGGTACCGCAGTGGCACAGTGATCATCAAAGTGAGGTCCACGGGCCCCTCCCTGAGGCCTTTCCAGGGACCCACAAGGTCCCTATTATTTTTGTAGTAACATTGTATTAAGACATTTGCCCTTTTCATTTTGTCGATGTTTGTGTCAATGGGACAAAACATTGTGAGCAAAACTTCTGTCACCTTAGCCCAAGTGAAGGCAGCGGTACCGGTCGGTACCAGGCGACACCGTGGTCTTCAGAGCCGCTTGCAGAGCCCGCAGCGGCAGCCTGCGTTCTGGCCGGAGGTGGTTTCCCGGCAGCCCCGAGCGGCCGCGCTGGGAGCCGAGCGAGGCTTTCTTCATGAAACACCATCATTACTCGAAGTATCTGGGTATCGGGCAGGCATTGTCTCAAAAAGGAATAAAAGGAGCCTATCGTTTCAGGAAAACAACGGCTAGTATTTATGAACAACGACTCAAGTACAAATTAGTCTTGGATAACTTGTGCTGGCACTTGAGCATCCAGCTTCCTAACCCAGACGACTTTTCTGATGGTCTTATTCATGAACTTGATTTTTTAAAAATAATTCCATGACAACACTTGGAAGATCTGTATAGCTCAGTGAACCAGTGTTTTCCAACCGGCCAAAGGCACCGTGCTACAGAACCATGCACGGATAGAAGACCCATTCAACGTGCACACTGGATCGATGGATTTTAATGTAACAGAGTTCATTGCTATGATTGCAAATTTCATGTTGCAGCTAACCTTTAAGAAACAATGACTTGTTGAGTTTGGGTGACATATCGAAAAGAATGTCCACAATTACCTGAAAAGGCTAAAGCACTTCTGCCTTTTCCGTCTCCTTACCTGTGAGACGCCCGATGTGCCTCCCGCAGCAGCGCGCAGGGCAGTCACCCGCCTCCCGGGGGCCGGACGTTAAACAGGTTTGCAAAAACCATTACGGTTTTGTTTTAGGAAATTGCTAGTTTTTAAACAATGGGTTTAGTTTTAAATGAATTAATATTTTAAATTTCTGTTTTAACTTCTAACATAAATATCAGCTGGAAGGCAGGTAAAAGCTGTTTGAGGGTCAGAATAATTTGTAAGAGTGTAAAGGGATCTCGTGTTCCAAAGTTTGAGAACGTCGTCACGGCATTTCCCCACGAGGACGAAGGCTGGCATTTCCGTTGGCACAGTCCCCAGTGCTTTTAGAAGAAACATCTATCTCTGCTCTCGGGATGAAATTCCAGTTGCAAGCAGAGTTTTCTATTTTCTACTTTGAGAAATGAGTTTCCAAACATGGCTTTCCATCGCTTTATTCTGTCAGGTCTCCTTAAACTCACTGGACCAAGACAATTCATTTTTGCTGTTTTATCACCAAGTTTCTTGTCACTGATAATCTCTCCAGGGTGAGCATACATTTAAATGTATCGTGAAGTCTTTTTCTTCAAGCAAGTGCTGTATGATTCTTTTTTGAATGTGCTTGGTTTGCCAGATCAGGTTTTGGTGCTTTAGACTTCTTGCTCCTCTTTTGTTTCTGGCGGGATCCCTTCCTGTGAGGGAGTCAGCACTAAAGCTGCTCCCACAAACACTAGGCTAGTGACAGACCTTATGCCTCATCAGCTCCTGCTGCAGGGGATTCTCTAAGAATCCCCTCTGTACAGATGGGCCGGAGTGGTTTAAGTACTTTATTGCTCATGATCCTTTGCCCTTTAAGTCGATTTCCTTTCTTTGTAGGATTGACCAGTTATTAGATTCAGGGTGTAGTGCCCAGGGCATGGGGTGCAACAGGAACCAAATAGGGTCCCAGAATTTGGGAACTAGATCTGGAATGCCTTCTAAAGGTCATGAAGACAAATTAGACTGCACAATTATCTAAATATCAAAAGATAAACTGTAACACATTGTGACAAATGCAGGCTGAGAGTTGCAGCAGATGAAGTCTCTGGCTCTGATTTTAAAGGCTGGTCCAAGTATCCAGGTACAGACATCCCCAAAGGCACTGTCTTTTATCCGCCCTGTATTCAGGGACTGCTCCGAGCTGTAGTTTAGTGGTCTGAGGAGATGAGAGAGCACGGGGTTATGCAAAGACCACAGGCTTTGGAATCAAAACACAGCTAGGTTTGAATCATGGCCCAGTTAGTAGCTGCGTGACACACAAGTCACCGAACCTCATCTGTAAAATGGGGACACGGAAATGTATGTATGGAAAGCGCCTAGTACAAAGCCTGGCCAGTATCTGAGTAACATTATCCATCATTACTATTACTACCAGTGCTCCACTGGTTCAGATCTGCCTTTCCTTGCAAATGAACAAATCAGCATCCCGGCCCATCAGCACAGGTCAGAACTCCAGTCAGCAGGGCCGTGAGAAGACGGGGGTGTCCGCTGCAGAGCAGAAGGCAAGGCAGAGCCGCGGGGTTACTGCACCAGAGCGCAGACCTTGCGAGGCACTGTCGGGAGAGTCTGGTCGTCCTGCTGGCAGGTTGGTGCTGGGCTTGCCCCGGCGGCTGCTGCGCGCATCTGGCGCCCCGCTCGCCCTCACGAGGCACAGCTGTGGCCCAGTTCTAGTCACCTCGCTGTTCTCCTGTATTCAGCGGTCCTGTCCCAGTATCTCTGCATTTCTCTAAAAGTTGGTTTTTTGTTTTTGCAAATAGAGATAATTCCGTGTCTATTTCAAGACCTTAAGTCATTTCCTGGCTCATAGTTTGTTTTTACTTTTCATCAGTTTGGTAATTTTGCTGATCGCGGCTTGACGCAGCCCACCGAGCGCGGCAGGAAAGAGGCCGGCTGGGCAGTTCCTGCGGGGACACCTTCCTCCGAGGGCTGAAGAGACCGGAGGGAAGCGCCAGGGGGCGCCAGCTACCCGCCGTCTAATCCTGGGGCCACCCACTAGCCTCAGGGACTCCATCACACTGGGCCGTTGATCACTGTTTACAGCATACAGCCTTTGGTTGTCTTTCCCCGGTTGTTTGAATAACACGGTGTTAGCTGAGTTGCTATGCATCCTAGGAAAACATCAAATATCAGAGGGAGAAATCTGAGGCTAAATTTCTAGAGATGAGGAAATAGAAGCTAGAAATGGGGCTTACCCAAGGACGCTAGACTTGGTCCCTTTTTGCTCATCTTGATTTTAGTGATCTCAGTTAGTTTTCTTCTCTCTTTCCTCTCATTTCCCCACCACCACCCCATTTGTGATGTGTCCAGATTTACAAGGGCAGGCTGATAAATGCTGCCTTCACTGAAATATTTTTCTGTTACATTAGACATATCTGGATATAACTGGTTCTGTGTACTCACATGGTGTCTCCCTCTATCATCCTTGACCTTGCACACACAGATGCTCACATAGAAGCCCAGTACACATAGAAATGGAAGCGTCAGACATTTGGTTCCAAGAGTGTGCTGTTATTGAATTCTTATAATGGAAAAAGATTCCTCCCATTTTTTTTTTAAATTATTGAAAAAGAAGGTGAGGACTTCTTAAAGATCATTGCAGGTGATGAAACTTGGGTCCCTCGTCATGACCCCGGGAGCAAAAAGCAGTCTGTGGAATGCCTCCCTAAGGCATCACCTCCGCAGCCGAGGCCTGAGTTGTGAACTTTTTCCGCCGAGGTGATGCCTTAGGGAGGTATTCCACAGACTGTCTTTTGTTCTCAGCTCATAATGATGGACCCACGTTTCGTCACTTTTCGTCACCTGTAATTTTTGTCCTCGCCTTTTTGAAAACATTCCAGAGTTCCCAAGAAATGCAAACTCTTTCAGCTTTCATCAGACAGCATGCACGGTACTCACCTGGCGCAAACTGAGGAATCCAGGAACACTAATAACGTATCCCACTCTCCCCCTAGGAATTCCTGATTTACCGGCAATTTCTTTTTGTTTGATGTGACGATTTCCGTGGATCAGCTCTCCGACGCAATCTTGATGAAGCTGATCACTTGCAGTCACGGGCCTTCCACTTCGTGGTTTGTCACTCAGATCTGCGTGTCCCGCTTCTCCGTCCTCGAACCCCCTCACCCAGCGTCTTACTGTGCTCACACCAACACACTGATCACCATAACGGCTTACATTCGGCTGTGAATTTCAATTGGAGGAACTTTTTCCACTGTTAAGAATTCAGTAACAGCACCCACACCAGGAGCACACAGCAGGGGCGGCAGCCAGCGAGACCTCCTTCTGCACCCCATCGCTACCTCTATTGCATTGTGAACCCAAATGAATATTAAACCCTCAAACTGCCCCCCAAAAGAGTTCAATAACTGCAGGCTGTTTGAACCGAACATCTGAACACTCAGTTTTCCATTTCGAGGTGCACAGGGTGAAACATGTAAGCATGTGTGTGTGCAAGCTCAAGAATGACGGAGGGGAGAGGCCATGTGACTGCACAGAACCGGTTATATCCAGATGTGTCTAATGTAACAAAAACTACTACAGTGAAGGCGACGTTTATCAGCCCGCCCTCATACCTTTCTGCTAATCCCTACTGACTAGCAACAGTCAGCTTCCACGTAGGACAGGAAGCAGAACTCGGCACTTCTGACTTTGGAGGCCAGAACGCGCTGCAGACAGGTAGCGGCACCGTCCAGACAGGCCCTTGGTTTCTCCCACCAGCTCACACTTGGGCGGGCACAGGGTCTGGACATGATCCCTGCAACAACCACAGGTGTGCAGAGCCAGCCCTGCAGCGTGTGGCCCGGGCAGAGGGCTGCCGTGTGGAATGGCGAGGTGGGAGGAGCCCTCGGAGCCTTTCACAGCTCCAGGTCGCCTTCTACGCCTTGTTCATGGTGTCTACCGGGATGGTCACCTGTGTGCTACCCAGCAACCCATCACATTGCAGCTTCCTGTGAAACAGCATGCGCTCTAGCGCGCCCCCAGTCTGCTTAGCACACCCCTCCGTTCACTCCCTTCCCTGCCGGCCTGACATCCTGTACGCGCCTCCGCCCAGCACTTCCTGGGCTGCACTCTAATCACTGTTACTCGTGTTAGGTTCTCCATGGGCGGTGGGTTCTTGGGGGCAGACCTTACCTTGTTCTTTGTGGCTCCCTGCCCTTTACTACCACAGTATTTAAGAACTCATTCCCTCAAAATGTCTAAAGGAATTAAAAAACAAAACAAAACAGGTTTATTTATTAAAAACATAGTTATCTTGTAATTTATAGGGTTTTTTTTTTTTCCTGCTTTGCTTTCGTACAATGAACATCTATTACATGAGTGGTCATTTTTAGGTGACAAATCATGATAGAAGCTAGGCCCAGCAGCACGTGGCCCTGGGCCCAGGCTGGGCCTCTGAACACGGAAGAACACGGTGTCAGACAGGAAGCAGCAGTGGCAGCCTTTCAGATGCTGAGGAACCCCAGGCGCAGAGCAGGAGCCTCAGGTTTAAACACTGCGCATACCTGTGTGGTGTGTGAGCCCAGGGAACGGCCCAGCTTACAGCAGGACGCTGCCTGGACAGGGATTTGACCACACCCTGCATCTTTTGTCTCTGAACACGAACGCATGTGCTGCCAGCTCTTTGGTGCTTCTGGCGGTTATGGCTGTGTTCGGCTCGTCCCCTAACTGCAGGTTGTCCCTCCACAGTCACACCAGCAGCCGGAGCAGCCGTGTGGGCCGGCCGGCACGAGCGCCGTGGGAGGAAGGACCTCAGTGGCCTGGCTCGCTCAGGTAGAGCCTGTTTCCATGTTGCTTTCCTGTCATGAAAACAGTGATTCTGAGAATCTGTGTCCTGCTGTTCACTCCCTTGTTCTAGACTAGTATCTGAAGTCTCCCTATAAATAGAAGGTGGGGAAGACAGAGCCAGGCCATCTCCACCTGCCCTGCTGTGAGTCACACTGGTGCAGACCAGAGAACCGTGCCCCTCAGGAAACAGGAGGGGAAGAGTGGCCCCTAGTGCTAGCCCTTCAATGTGTGAGATGAAGAACTGAACTACCACTGTCCCCAAAAGAGGAATAAAGGGAAGAATGTCAATTTAATTGAAATTTGGGGACCATTTTAGACAAGTCTCAGTATGAATTTGGAGTCAGATCATTGAGGGTTTCTGCAGGGGAAAGTTTTCAGTGCTAAGGTCTCACTAGGATGTGTGGAAACTGGGGAGGGTTCAAGTATTCCCACACAGCTGCCTTCAGGCTTCCCCGCCCCCCTCGCAGCAGTTCCCAGTCCTGCAGAACCTGTCCCTGCGGGCTCAGGTACCTGGTGACCGCCCTGCTGGGAGCTCCCTGCCTCACTGCCTTCCCATCACAGCAGGGGCCCAACCACCAGCTTATACTTTCTACAGAATTCTGTGTGGTGTGGAATTTGTCAGTATTCAAGGATAAATTCTTGAATGCATCAAACTGTGCTAACCGTGGTAGGAAAAAGACAATCCAGGTGTTTTCTCTACCTGACTTGCCACTAACTCAAAGTACATTGACAATCACAGAATAAAAACCTTAGAGCAGGCGTGTCCAACCTGCAGCCCAGGGCAGCTTTGAATGAGGCCCAACACAAGTTCTTAGAACATCTTGAGATTTTTTTCCAACCATTTTTTTAGCCCATCAGCTGTCGTTAGTGTTAGTGTACGTTATGTGTGGCCCAAGACAGTTCTTCTTCCATTGTGGCCCAGGGGAGCCAAAAGATTGGATACTACTGCTTTAGGGTTTTTTTTGTTTTGTTTTGTTTTTTAATAACTCAGCAACTGTGATAGGAAAAACTTAAAGGCCTCCTGCCCAGCAGGGGCAGACTTCACAGTGCCCAGCCTGCAGACTCGTACTTGGGGTGGGGCTACAGGCTAACTGAGTCCGCATGGCTGAGGACAGCAGAGGCACAGCAAACACCGAGTAAGGCAGGGTGTGGTTCAGGAAATAGCTGCTATAGAAAACGGTGTACCTGGGCCCAGTTTATGTACATAGCATAAAAGAACCAGGTACAAACAAGAAAAAGCACCAGACTGGGAGCTCAGATATGTTACTTGTTTGTTGTAATCTACTGGGTAAGTCTTTCTATGAATGTCTAAGTTAGTAAAACTTTTTCGAAAGTAGTTTAACAATATAGATCAAAGTTAATGTTGTAGCTTATTACCTGTAATTGTTTCAGCTATACAAACATACATGTGAGGGTGTTGCTCTCAGTGTTGTTGATAGTAACAAAATTGGAAACTTTTCACTAATAGGATACTGAGTGGTTCAAATGTGAAATAACCAGTGGGATAAAAATGCAATCAATAAAAATCACTTTATACCCCTATCTACTGACATGAAAAGGCAATTCATAGTACATCACATTTTTAAAAGGCTACGAAGCAACACGTGTAACTTGGTTTTTACAGTGAACACATACACGCACAGTAAGCACGGAAGGGAATGAACCCACATGCTAACCGTAGCTGTTACTGGAGAACGAGGCTCCTTGGCCCTCTCACTTTCTTCTGCCTCTAGGTGGAGTCTTGAAAAGCTGGTTTCAGTTTAGAAAGGTAAACTTCTACTGTAGATAGGTCCTAGAGAGGTGTCAGTTTTTTAATGCACACCAAACTTTGTCATCCATGGGAAGGGTATAAAACCACCTACCCAACAGAATTCATCTGAAGAGGGCCTAAGACGAATGCATCAGGGGACCAAGCGTAGGGGACTACAGCAGAGCCAGAACCCATCGTTGTCACAGCAGTGTCACTGTATCCTCAAAACTGCCAAGCAGAGTCATACTTTTATTTGAACTCTCCTGTGGCCCACGGGCCACGTGCTGCCCAACACAAATCCATAAACTTTCTTAAAACATAACGAAAATTATGCACAGACTTCCTTTTAGCTCATCAGCTGTCATTAGCGTCAGTGTATTTTACGTGCGGCCCAAGACAAAAATTCTGCTAGTATGGCCCAGGGAAGCCAAAAGTTTGGACACCCCTGATTTAAATACTGGCAACTCCTTCAACTGCTTTTAAAACACTGCAAATTCCAAAAGACACACACGTGGCAAAACTGTAAGGTCTGGATAATAGATCAGTGGTTGCCAAGGGTTTCGGGTTAGACCACAAGGAGAGGTAGCATGAGAGGATTTTCTGGTTTTTGATGGATGTGTTCTGTGTCTTGATTATGTTAATGGTCACATGATTTTCTATATTATCTGTCAAACCTCTTGGGACAGGACCAGGAAGAGACATGGGTGAGCTGAATGTCCTTTGCATAGTCACTTTGTGACCAGTCTTTATTACATTCAGAACCTGTTGCCACATGAACTGCTCACACCCACTCCTCTACCTATGAGGTGGGAAAGATGGCTAGTGGAGTTCATTCACAGTAAGATTTCCTCGCAAGCCACAAAATGTCATCAGCAAGGCACTCTTCAGTAAAGCAGGATCTTAACTTTGCACATCATCTCATTAATACAGTCAAATACATAAGGATACAAGTGTATCTCACTTTTTATGTATATTTAGAAACATATGTAAAGGAACCCAGTAAAGCTAAAACTGCCACCAATTTTTAATGTGTTTCCCCAATCTTTCCTTAAGGCAAAGATTTCCTGCATTCCATTTCAGCTGTTGCTTTTGCCTGCAATCCTAATAAACTACTCTTCTGGAATTCCCACAGTCTCTCCTGGCATCAGAGGAGCTGCCCTTTGCCTATGAACAGACTGCATGGAACGTGGAAGAGTTAGGTCCCTTTCTACGCTTGTGCCTCCTGGATCAGAATTTCCCAGCCTTTGTGGAAGAGGTAGAAAAGGAACTAAAAAAGCTGACGGGTTGAGAAACTAACACTCTGCACATACAAAACCAAAGAACTCGAAAGCACTGAAAAATGCTTCCTGCTCCCTCCTTAAGATTGGAGAGGATACCAGAATAAAGAATATTATTCCAAACACCTTTTATCAATGTTTTATTTTTAAAAACAGGTGAATCCACTTTTTTATACATCATTGCACTTCAACAATTACACAAAACACAGGTACATGCATCTACGGTTACATACCGCATGAGAACCCTGCCGGGTGAGAAAATCTACACTCAGTCATTACATCAATGTGAAAAAATACAGTGTCAACCCCAAAGTATAACTAGTTGCATAGAATACCATGCTAGAACATTTCAAGGTCACTGAAAACAAACGCTAAGTTATAAAAGTATGCCTTAGTAGAATGTACAATAAAGTTCAACACGTCAGTGCAAGAGGATTTAAGAATTTACATGATTTAACAAAAGAAAATAATCACTTAAAAAGGAATTATACATATATACTGCAATTCATTATATCCATACAGTGAATGGTTCCAGCTTCTTTATCAGAGTCTTAGGTTAAGCCCTTAAAAATTACAGGTTTCAGTTTATATTCCTCATCTTTATGGACTAGAACTGCACAATTTCCTCATCTGACAACACACAATAAGAATGAATATCAGCAGCTTAAAAATGAAAACAAGCATTTATTTTATTTTGGATATCTCCCACCCCCAAAAATATAAATATATATATATATATTTATATACTGTATATATCTGTAAGTTTTGCTGTACTTTACAAAAATGTATCACTAGATGGCAGCAGTGCATTTTAGAACTTCGCCAATTTAATAGCTGCATTAAAAAATGGCGCATGCATGAGCCGATCCTCAGAGGACCTTTTCACTTCTATTTAAATATTTTAATAAAGGAAAAGAAAGCAACATTCACAGCACATCAAGCCCAAAATAGTTCACACCTTCTACACTGAAGCATTGTTTAAAATGTACCTGGCTAGATCACCCTTGCAGGAGAGGCTAAATAAGGCATGCTTTAGACAGTCATTGTGGTGTTGCTCACTTAAAGGGGAGAGAACCAAAGAGGTCCAAGCAGAAAATTTAGCAGGTCATGTTGCCACCAGTTTCAGGAACCTAAAGTACTGTAAAGAAACAGAGTATATGGAAATTAAGAGGGAACATGCATCGTTATTTAAGAACTATACCAAGTGCCACGTAACACAAAGCTTTGTTTCCAACAGCATGCTCAGGGATGGGGTGTGAAATTCTGATCTCCATGTGCCTGACCAGGAGGCACGCTGGCCCGGCTGTGCCTAGCCACCATTCTCACTTTGCCCTCAGAGGCAGAGTGGGACTAACTGGCCTCTGGGAATAATCCACCTACGATGACAATTTAATCTTTCACCTCTTTTTAAAGACAGAAGTAAATACTAGCACAAAGTATTTACTTTGAAACATCATACATATTCTGAAATGCCATTTATGTAAATATGTGAGCCAGCACAGCAGCAAAACGTTCCTTTCTAGCCAGCACACTGGGCCAGCAGTAAGGAGCTCCGTCAGTATGAGCGGGCGGCCCTGAAGTGAGCAGGAAGACTACGGTGTGACACCAAGCACTGAATACTTTGTAGTGGGGTCGACAAGAGGCACATTCATTGGAACATAATTTTTAAAACTTGTAAAGGCCATACTTACATTATAAGTGGTACTTAATTTGTGTTTCTCTGACGCAAGTTTTTGTCTTTGTGATTGTTGGTAGAGTTGGTTTTCCTTTGGAGGAAAAATTGCATCACAACAGTTAAAGTCAGTAGCAACTTTTCAAAGTACAACACATGGAAATGCAGGGACTCTTTCACTTACTGCCATCCCTGGTGTACTAAGAAATTTTATTGCACTGTGTCAGTACATAAAATTCCCTGGGTAAAGTGCCTCCATACCTGCAATTAACAGATGCTTTTGACTCCCAAGGCAGACAAGACACAGATAAATTCCCGTTTGATTGATAAACTATAATTATTAATATTGTAAAGGTGAGAACAGTATTTTTTTTCCTCTGCTGAATTCCACTCTCTTCAGATGATAAAAGATAATTATATACAAGCAGTGCTATGCCCTCTGGCTCTTCTCTAATTTGGGCACTGTCTGCCTGTCCAACTGCTTAGGACCCCAAATTAGGAGACTCTGCTAATGTTGGATTGATCCAAATTTGCAGTTCTATCTCTCAGATACACAGAATTGTTAATGGAGCCAATTGGTTTATTTATGCTCTAGTCCAGCTTGAAAATAACTTGCCACAAAACCTAAAGTCTCAGATACACTGGTCATTTACCCCCACATTATCAATGTAAGCAAATGGGATATGTAAAATTTTAAAACAGTTTTTTGCATGGTGTTCCACTTTACATTGCTACTAAAAAATAAAAACCATACAGTCTGTCCTGGGAGTCAAATGGCTATCAGTCAGCTGCACATCAGGGTGAGAAGTCTACACTGCATCGTGCATTTCCACTCACTGTCTTCCTTTATATTCTTAGCTACCCCATTTGATGAAACCACAGATGCAAAATAATTCAACCAGAAACTATTAAGTCAATATTCAGTAAAGTACTTACATTGGCCCAGCTGGTTCATCGTCTACACAGGTGTTCAGTTTTTTAATAATTCATTGAGAGACAGGGGGAGAAAGGAGAAAATCGTGAGACTCTGCAATAGGATGAACAGAACAGCAAATGGCAAGTGGCAAACATGGCTATTCACAGCATTTGTTCAAGGCCATTCCATCTGGAGGTGCAAAACACTCATGGAGTTATTATTTCTAGATTCGCGTTTGTAATGGCAGGTATGTTGTTTCAATGGTTTTAGTTAACACTTTGAATGCTTGTCATGAAAAACTGCAACTGTAGTGGACAGATAGGCTGCAATATCATTATACTCATCTTGTCCCCAAGTTCCAGTGCTTCACTCTTAAGTAGATGAGAAGACAAACCAACATTTCGGTTGTAAAATCCTGCTGTTTGTTTTCTTACGGTGAGTGCATGCCCAATTTTAGCCCAACCCTGCAATGCAGATGGATGCGTACGTTCTAGATACTGAGCCACACATCCTCACTTCCCCAAAGGACACTGTTCTTGCTGTTTTGCAATCTTTAGGAGTCTTTAGTCTGGAGAATGAAATTGAGAAAGGAAGAACCACATTGTTCAACCTAATTCTGGGTCAGCCAGGCAGGGCTACCCAGCAACAACTGTATGCATAGCAGAGGATGTTCTGTGACACACCGGGGAAAGCTAAATAGTGGTGACATCTCTTTAGAAAAGACTTCAGAGATCAAGACGGGCTCAATGCTGTGCCCTGGCCAAAACCAGAACCCAAACCCAGATGAGCCAGGAGGTAGTGTTTTTTTGTTTTGTTTTGTTTTTTAATCAAAAAGCTTCCATTGCCTGAGTTTAGAAGCCTTCTTAAATAGGTATTTCATGATTCTGATTTCTAAGTTTTTCTTTCCTGTTTCAACTAAGGGCAACTTGATCCCCTTTAAGCAGGGATATAAACAGAATGTTGTTTTTTATTTAAAAGGCCCACAAAGGGGAGGGAACAAGTAAATGCTCTTAGTTTCTTTTTATTTTACAGAAGTCAGGCAGACTAAATGATTCGGGATGGTTTGATTTCACTGAAGACTTCTAGAAAAACTCTCAGCAGGATTCCACAAGGGGCTTGTGCACATGAAGCAGTTATGGAGGTTACAGTCTTGGTGTAGGCATCCGCAGGAGCACACGTCAGGAGGAATGTCTGTCAGAGGGAGACATTGCTCCACCTGTTCCTTTGAGGCAACGAAGAGGCAAAGCCACCACCAGCACACACAGTGACTGGAGCAAAAAAAAGAAAAACAAAAACTAACCACAAACCGACTTATCAGCCAAAACAATAGTCTAATGACACACCGGTGTCCAAGGGATTCTACTAACAACAGTACACTATCAAACAGATACAGAGAACAAACTAAGACTTAAGGACACCCGAGACATCTGTGCGCTGCGTGTGCAGTGAAGATATACAAAGACATATCAGGTAGTAAGACACACAAGCCCAGCCTAAATCCTCCCTCACCATAACACCCTAATGCTCTCAGCATCCCAGCCAAGCCAGCTCAGCTACATGCTAGGAACTAATAAGCACTCGGGAATTTAAAGGAAAGGACACCAGAACAAAGAATATTTTTAGTGCTCTGGCTGTGCATCCAAAAATACAAAATTCTAAAGCCAGATAGCTGATTCAAGAGTATCACCAATCTACCCCCAACTTTAAGTGAAAAAGCAGGGGACGGGGAATTGCAATAGCCAGGCTAATTCCTTTAAAAGCATGATGCTGTCAGCACCAACCCAAGCATGTCACACCACAAGCTTTTCTTCTGTAGGGGGGCTGTGCCCTGGTGTCTGACTAATGACATCATTTTCCAGCCCAACAAGCCAACAGCGTGCAAAGGGCTGCAGTAGGGGTTGTAGCAGCAGTGGCTCTGGTGTAGCTGCCATGCCGGCAAGTGGGAGCACATGTTATTCACACTAGTGTCTAAATTTCATGAGCCTCCTGATCTCTCTTTCCAAATCCACTTTCATATTTTCAAGGAGCAAAGAAAAGAGCCTTGTGTCTCCTATTTTCCTGGACTGAGTCGCTCCCTTACAATCAGACAAAAAACAACTTGACCCTCACAGGGAAATCAGGAGAGGGAAAGAACAGAACTACAGAAAAAGGGTACAAAAATCAAAGTAAATGAGGATTAAACAGCAAACTAAAATCCAAATTAGTTGTGAAAGTGAATGAAGTCAACTTGAAGAAGTGTTAACATTATGAACTGTGCATCGTATAGACTGAAGCGGAGATTAAACAAACTCCAAAAGCATGCATATCGCTCACTTACCACCATGTTTTAAGGGTTTGATGCAATTGAGGGGGGAAAAAAAAGAAGTCATAGTAACCGACAAATATCAACATACCCCCAAACCCTCTGGCCACAAGATAGCTGTTTAACCAATAAGTGTTCTCTCCACCTGGGTATTACGCACAACCACTGGATAGATGAGAGGAAGAGGACTGGGGAGAATGAAAACAAGATGCTTCTGGAACCCATCTCGTGAGTGAAGTTCCCAGTGGAGCTTTGCACACTGCTTTATCTGAATCTTGTCTCCCCAACAGAATGCACTACAGCCCTCACTCCCATCTGCCCGCCTCATCATCTGTAGGGTACTCTGCCATGCCTAGCGAATAATAGATTACCTGATATAATATCACCTCCAAAAGGATGGCTGTACAGTCAAAATGACCAAGAACAGACTGTCTGGTCAAAGCTCCCTTTTCAATGCCTTCATGTCACTGAGGATGGAGCTTTACAGTTTCTAAACCCTCTTAAATTCTGTCTGATCTCAGCACAGTAGATTAACCAAGAGAGATAAAGTTACTTCCAATTTCCCTCCTTGTTAAGTGGTCCTGCTGTGTATTTTCTCCATAAGGTAACTTGTTACTGAGCCAAATGATCCCTAGTTCAAAGACAACGAATGTGAATTTTGCACAGCATTTTAAAAGGTCACATTTCTGTTTCAAGATTCCTGGCATACTGTAAAGCTTCATGTGATACCAAATACAGGGTCCGGTACAAATAACGCCCCTTTTTTATGAACACATGTTCATAAAACCTGGAACACAAAGATTAAATAAGGTTACTAAGACAGCACACTCATTTATACTATACTACTAAAAATAGGGCATTACTTTGGCCGGACCCTGTATTTTACCCAACTAACAGAATATTAGAATAGCTCTTAATTCTAAAGTGTCTAAGAGCAGTAAAATAAATAAACAAATAAATAAATAAACAGAAAAATAAATAAAGTATCTAAGGGTTTGGATATATCACAGCCATTAAAAATGGTCACCCCAAAACCTCAAATATCTTCTCTACCAGTAAGTTAAAGGAAGAGTTCCTTTGGCTTGCATATAAAAATTATCCCTCTCACAGGAAAACAGAAAGCTCTCTTTAATACCAGGACTTTTTAAAAATCAGCTATTTTTTTCATTTGAGATCACTGAAATGTCCAGTAAGCTGAAGTCTCCACACCTAAGCAGATCCGCTCCCCATCTCTGCAGGGGACTGGCACAGGGACACTGGAAAGCACACACCGGTCACTCTCTGGGCTCAGTCAGCTGACAACCAACAAAGAAGGCATGCCCCAAGCATGTGTCCAGCTTTCCAAGATGGATGGAAGGTAGAGGGATGCTAGCTGGACCTAGTCTTTCAGAAAACTACCATTCACCGTTTGCAGAGAATACAGTCAAGAGGTGAGTAAACTGGAAAAAAAAAAAAACAAAAAAAAACCAAAACACGAAACCCTTATTTGGCTCTGGGATTTACCTGTTTCTAAAAATACGGAAAGTAAAAGGTGATACATAGGTAATCTATCTACAAGACAAGCTAGTGTGCACCAATCCTCAAAGACCGTAAGGGGCCTAAAGGGACTTAGGCATATTTCACTTGTAAGATGTCCTGAGTATATACTCCAGTAGGCAAAGA
Organism: Lyroderma lyra; assembly: GCA_004026885.1. Classification (NCBI taxonomy): domain Eukaryota; kingdom Metazoa; phylum Chordata; class Mammalia; order Chiroptera; family Megadermatidae; genus Lyroderma; species Lyroderma lyra. Next base: position 34,077 of record PVJL010006827.1, on the reverse strand, counting down.
ACATGGGACTTTGCTTTTGCCCGGAAGGAGCTAAACCTTAACCCTAAACATTTTCTGGGAGAAATCTAAAGCAACGTTTGCTTTCCTTGTAAAACACAATCAGACTCAACTCTGTAAGTTCAAATCTTTGTTTTTATACTTTTGTATTATTCATGTAGTACTCTTCCAATAATGGGCTGAGTTACCAAGAACTCAGACTGCCCAAATATGAATACTCTGAGCTTTATGTGAAATTTTTAATACGAAAAATGTTTAGTTCAGTCAGAAATAAATCAAGGTATATCTTGATAATAAAGTACCTAACTGGCAGAGAAAAAGCATGTCAGGCCTATAAAATTTTCATAACATAAGTAAGTCAACAGAGACACAAATCATTATCTGATAGGTAAAAATTCATTACCTCTAGGACTCCAAATTTGTATCAGATGTCATGTTTTGAAATCATTCATTCCAAGAAGGAGTATATGCATATGTCTATATGTAATTTGGGGGAGGGGCATATGGAAAGAAAACATACGTGGTAAGCCACTCTTACACAAACTGCAGAGGAGCTGAGGGGACACTGGCCGAAAAAGGAAAAGCCACAGCATAAAGAAAGCTCACTGAGGAACAATCAACTTTTTTTTTTAATGATTACTTCTAGGAGAGGTAAAGGAAAAAAGAGGCAGGCAGAAGGAGGAGTTGGAGAGGAGGAGGTAGAGAGACCAAGGAGAAAACTACGGCATGGAAATGCTGGAGCAAGGGCAGGGGTGTGGGGACGAAGCCTGGACCACACTGGCTGTGAGGAATGAACGGGAAGAACACAAATACCGCAATAATCTGAGCACCCCAGATTTTTCACCCCAATTCAACAACGAAAAAGTAAAAGCTGCTTGCATTATTCTTCCAAGAGCTTGAGGAAGAAGGTTTTACTTTGCATGTCCCCTGCAGTCATCTTTTTGTGCAGTATTCATTTACTGTCTATACTAATTTAGCTTAAAAGAGGCACCTTCCCTCCAGGAAGACTGGCAGGCCACAGATGTCCCCTATAACAAACTGGTCCCATTTGAATTCAATAAGTCATGGAGCTCTTCACCAAAGAGAGCCATTTTCCCTGGGCAGGTGTGCTGCTACAGCTGTTGGGTTGAACCACTACTACACAGTTCTCAAAACTGACCTGAAGGTCTTCCACCTATGCTGGGATAGCATCCTGGAAAAGGAAATGCTTCCTACAAGACTAGAACCTGTGACAAGGACATGCTAAGCTAATGTGTCACTCTGCCAAGGGAGTGGCAGCCAACCTCATCTTCAAATTTAAAAATCTGGTTTTGAAGCCCATGTTTGCCTTTTCCCACCTGACTTTGCCTCTCAAACTTTCCAAAGGGAGGGCTGAGAAAGGTGGTATTTAGCAAAGCAAAAGCGTTCTGAGGGGATGAAAAGACCTTTTCAGATTGAGGTATAACTGCTCCCAAAGACCCAATGCTGAAACCACAGCCAGTCACCTAACCCCGCTTACTCTCTGGCTCTAAATACAGGTACTCTGCCTTGGGAGTCCTAATTTGTAGCAGAAAAGAGAAAAATCTACAGACAAGGCATTATGCATATATGAAAACCCCAAGAAAGCAGTCTCACTTCATCCAACAGCAGACCTTGGAGAAGGGAAATAAAAGTCCTTGGAACGCCGATGTTGCAGGAACTGGCCTGCTTACTGGCAAAGGCCAGCCTGCTGCCAGGGGAGGCCTAGCCCGTTCCTCCATCCCGTTCACTGCTCAGTGCACATCTGGAGAGTAGTGCACCAGGCCTCCCCACGTGCACTGTTAGTTTTAACCAACAGCCCTTCACCAGCCTCACTGTAACACTCACTCTGCTCAGCGCAGGCAGGAAGAGTAAGAGCTGCTGAGAAGACAGGAAAGGAAGGGGCAGTGCTGGTTGCTCCCAAGCATGTCCTTCCAGAGTCTGGATCCACTGCCTGCCTTCTGGGCTGCACTTTCTGAGGGAGCGCCAGATCTCCCTTAGTAATCTCTCCTGACACACATGCTGGGTGTTTCAGTCCCACCGGTCAGCCACAGGGACAAAGACAACTCTGTGTGGCAGGGCACAGGACCACAAGCACAGGCCGAGACGAGCGGTGGCATCTTCTCCATAGCTCAGGGGCGGCCTCCGCTGGGCTGAGGTACACACCCTTCCAGCCTGGTCAGTGATGGCAAGTGGGGTAACGGCTGGCTGGCCCATTAATTTGCTTTTGCTGGTGATGTTATAGGGTGGGAGGGTAGGGAGTGGGAGTATTTAGGAACCTGAAGTACTAATGGTACAAGTGTCCATCAGTAGCTCCCCCAGTTTCTGATTGTTTTCACAGCATTAGAAATAGAACATCCATGACCAAAAAAACAGACAAAAAGTTCCCAGGGTTTTTCTGATTCTAAGCATGTCCAACAATCTAAGACTCTTGCTCTTTGCAATGCTTAACAATCCTCTGCGGTTCCCTTCTCTGATCCTGGGTCAGCCTGATGGTGCCACCTTTGGCATGGACACCAGGTGTCACTGCTTAGCTCTCTGTCTTACAGTGAGGGTGGTAGGGGATGGAGGGTGCATCAGACACTTTCCACCATTCTTGCCTGTGGACACAGAAAAGTCAAACAGTAGGTACCAGCTTCACCTAGAACCCTGAAAACCTACTGAAGGAACCAACCAAGGGAACCAAGATCTGACTTGTTCCCATGGCTGTTCCTGAGAACCATCTGACTGAACTGGGGCAGTGATCTGTAGGGGCTACATCAGGCAACCATGTGACAACCAATTAGATACCTTAAATCTGCCTGAAAGGCCAGATGGCCTGCGATCTTGGGGTGGCTTCTAGGCTTGACTTGGATTCTCCTCAAGCTCAATCTGCCTGATGATCTGTATTGAAGGAGGACAGAACTGAACAAAGAAACTGACAGCTGCCCATTCCCCACATGGGGCCTGAAGGGCAGATGGGACTGGGGCTTGGAGAACACCCACGTGGAAGGACAGAGCTAGTAATTACAGGTCCGAGGGGTACGGGATGAGAACTCAGCGTCAGAATCTTCCCTCTCTGCTCTTGGCACTGAACCCCAACATTCTCTAAGGCCTCTCTACACGCCTGGACACCACCCGACCAACCAACCCCCACACCCCAGCTATTTTGTAGGGATGCTCTCACCGTCAGGAACTTCGTCTGGCCTCTTCCTCTTCTCATACACAACAATGATCACCACAAGAATGATGATCTCAGCCAGAATGCCCAGGAAAGGCCAGAGGGGAGCCAGGTGGCTCCGCACCCGGAGGACGGTGACGGCCGAGGCAGAGCCAATGGAGTTGGTAGCATTGCACTCATACTCGCCAGGGTCTTCTGTTATCTGGAGGTTCAGGATGCTCAGCTCAGTGTAATTCTCCTTGTTGGTGATGAAGAAGCGCCCAGTGCTATTGGCAATATCCTGCTCAGGGCCAGGAAAAGAGAGAAAGCACAAAGTGAGTCAGTGACGCTGTTCTCCACTCTCAGGACACTGGCTGGGGTGAGGGAGCAGTGTCTGGCACCACCTTTGTCCCAGGAACTTGGAGGTTTTACTCCTGACTTCTCTCCACTATCAACCACCACCAGCAGACAAGCTTCTGAGGAGCCCGAGTGCCCTGCCCCGGGCTCCGGGGCTTCTCCAACCTCTATGAGCAAATGGAGGCCCTGCGCCATAGACCTGGAAGGACCGACCCCACACAGAAGCCGCAACTGCAGGTACCAGGTAAGTAACTGTAACAGGAAGGGGATGGAGGAAGAGGGGTGTGGCCTCCACACCAGTCACGCCTGGTGACCTGAGGCTTTTCTGAGGACTTACAGGTCAGTCTCCCTACTCCACCTTTGGAGAACTCTGGAAAGGCTCCTGAAACTTCCTCTAGAAATAATGCTAAGAACTTGCTCCTACTATGTAAGACCTGAGGAAAATTCATAATTTCCTGTTCCTTTCAGAATTACAGGGTTAAAGGAAAGTTTATTCCATCAATCAACAAATACGTACTAATGTACACTACATGTTCTATATCCTCCAAAGGGGAGAGTGAGATGGAAAGGAAAAAAGAATGACACAAAAATGAACAAGGAAGTCAGCTGCAACAGAGAACCAGACCTCCAAGGGCATGGTTACTGGCAGAGGAAAAAGCTGACGCATGTGTCACTTGTTATGCAACAACTAAAGCATAATCAGAGATAGTAGAGAGGAAATGTGAAGATAATCCTCAGAATGATGTCTAGCCATGGCGTACGATCATGTCTTCATTTGAATGTGGGTATGGCTGAAATGGGAAACTCACAGCTTTCAAAACAGAGTTGTTCTGTGAAGTGTCAACTGTAGTCCTTGAGAAGCCGCCAACTTTCTCTAAGCCCCTGCTCTACTTGCTCACTAGTTCCAGGTCTTTCACTTATGAACAGAGGTAATTAGTGTCATCTTTGGCCCACATGTCTTCAATGGAAATTTTTTCAAGACCATCCCATGTAAGAAACTTTCACCTTTTCAATCCATGCATAAGATATTGAGTATGATTTGTCCTGCTGCCACAGAATTGATGACTAAGTAGGCATAAAAATTCTCCATCATCTTTAAAAAAAAAAAAAACCAAACAAACAAAAACAAACAAAACCTCAAATGGTGGGGCAGACAGCCCTCCAGGGCTTTCTGAAAGGGAGCCCCATCAGGGTATCTTATCCTCTGTCATCACCTAAACCACATTACCCCTTCCCAGTCTATAAGAAAAGAAGACAGGATTGCGGGTAACAGGAAAGGAGTTACATTTGGCATTGTAGCCTTCCACCCTAGAGCCAAGTAGAAGAGGCACCAAAAGAATCACTCAAACACTGGCAGGGTACCAAGAAGAAAATATCTCTTCTTTCGGCTACTATCAGTTAGGCAGGAGACTGGTTGATGTGCCCTGTGCCTCTCAAACTTGGAAAAGGTTATTTGGCAATAAGAAGGCAGAGCAGCCTACGCTCCCGCATATGAAGAGCCATGTTCAAGTTTCCTCCACCAGGTAAGGTGAGCAAGATCCTAGCAGTAAGAAGCTCGCAACTAGATCACCTGTAGCTGGAGCTAAGGAAGAATCAGAGAAGGTTCCTCAGAGTGGATCTCTCATAGCTGAGAACTGGCCATTTGAAGATCTCCCACAAGCTCCCACAGAAGCCAGTTAGGTGAGGCCATAAGAAGCAGCAGCAGCCAAGAGTGGACTACAAGAAAAGTCAGGTAAGTGCCACCTATCCCCTTCCCACCCCACACAGAAGCAAACCGAATCCAGGAGAGCGAGCGAGGACAAACCTCTGCTCCCCTTGCAGGCCATGAGAAAGGGATGAGAGAGAAAACTGGAATTTTGGAATGAACTGGACTAAACTCTTTAACAACTAAGTGGTCCAAGAAAGCTATGGGATTTGACCAGAAAAGGAAGTTAAGAGAATTGCTGAAACCAGTGTCTAGAAAAAATTGAAAGCATTTTATCTCAGCATTCAACAAAGTTTAAACTGCTGAACAAAATGGTTTCCAAAGGCATCAACCTAGAAATAGCTTTTTTCCCTATCCCTCTTTTATTAAAAGTTTTCTATCTCCCAAATGATATATAACTTGAAAGGAAGAGGAAGTAATGATGTTTAATTTTACATGTTTTTCAAAAGAGTTTGTGGACATGAGAAGAAAAGAAGTGATGAAAATCCCAACCGAGGACTCCCAACCTGCTTTTACAGAAGCTCAAGGGTCCTCCCCTCAGGGACCAGTGAAGAGAAATGGGCATTGCCCTGCCAACACCTCGGCATACCGAAGGTCCCATCGACCTCTCAGGGCCTTCTCTGGAAAGAGTCAACACAGCATCTTCACCTCATCCCTGAAATTTAGTCATCACTGGTCATATGAGAGTCCTTATCATCACCTGACATATTATTATCGAGAGGTCATGAAGTGAGAAGAAAAATAGACTTAAAATAAAAAATAAAACTGGATTTGACCCTTGGTTTTGTCCCTAATTTACCTTGATCATATGCAACTTTTCTGAAGAAGCTCGATTAGAAGGTCTGCAGGGTCCCTTCTGATTCTGAAGGCTGACACTCAACAAGGATGCCTGAACAGTACTATACCGGGCACACAAGGCCTCAGGACCAAAGGAGTTTACGACACCCCTCAGACAGAAAAGGACACTGGTCACACATCACGAAATCAGAGAGAAAGCAAGAGTCTAAAGCTCTGACTCTCCCAGTACCATCAAAAATCATGCCAGGAATTGGAAAAGATGTTTTCTCCGACCTTTTCTAGAGCAGATACTATCAGATTTCCAGTATCTAAGGTTGCACTTAAGCCTTGTTAGGTTGCCTCAATCAGTACTTCCAATGTTCCAGGAATATACTAATAATTGTTCTCATTTGGCCTTGTCTTCCCCAAAAAACAAGAAAGGTACATTAAAACCACTTCAGGAAATATACTTTACTGTGGTAAACAGATTGGAATAGTAAAAGCTTTAAGGCTGAGGTTAGCCCCTTCAGTGTCCTATCCTTAAGGCAAGCAGTCTAACCCCTGACCAGACTGAGAGCTTTAACAAACCATTTGTAGAGATCGCACGCTAGACAGGGACTATAAGTGACCTCCAGATTCGGGACTCTACAAAGGGTGACCCAAGCCATGCCTGTACAGCAGTTGCAGCAACTGGCCCAGATGTCTAGACCTCCCCAGGAGGAATTCCAGCAACCAGAGATCCTGGGCTGCTTCCTACTCACAATGAGCAGACCGTTCTCCATCTTGCGCCATACCCACTCTGGGTGGGGGTAGCCAACTGACTTGCAGTACATCATGGCATCCTGCCCTTCATTCTTGTTCTCACTCCGTTTATGGCCAGTGATGTCAGGAGCAGCTGTGAGAAAGAGTGTTCAACAGTTACCATGGCAGCCAATTCTGAACAGGATGCAAAGGCCCCATCTATTGGCTCAGAGCCCTGCTTCTAACAGAGTCTTTAGGCCCACCCCCAAATTCAGCTTTGAAAACATGCATTTCAGGTATGAAGAGAGCAACAGAACCAACCCCATCCCGTACCTCCTATCCACCACAGCAGCCTAAGCAGACACCAGAATTACTACATGTAAAGGTCGTTCTCTAACCTGCTCAGAGGGCACAGGCTCAACTGTTCTAAATTAACCCATCCTTTAAAGAAAGGCAAACAGAAGCTATTATCATCGCTTCCACCAGCCATGGTTTTTCTTAGCCCACTAACAACAATTACAGATTATGTCCAATGCTGTATGTTCCTTGAAGGAAATGAGGGATCCCTCAGATCAAACACCTAAAATCAAGTACTACTACTGTAAGGTATGCAAAAACAATGAATGCCTGGAGAAGTCATGGTCAAGGCTCTCGCAGTAAAGACGGAATCCAGTAAACTAGTCTTCATTAGGGGAAAAGCGGAATAATAGGAAATTCAACTGGTGTCCCAAGAGATTTTATGAACAGCTTAAGAATCACCTGTACATGTGACTTGCAGTAATCTCAATGAATCCAATCTTGGGGGAACTTCTAGACGTGTTAGGGGCTGTTGCTTAGGGATCACTTAAGAAGAAATAAACAGCACCTATTACTCAAAAATTAGGTAAGTTTCAAGGATCCAAGAAGAGGGAAATGGAGGCTAATTCTTTGAATCTGGCCATCTTTGATCTTAAGTATATTTTCCCCCACACCGCATCAATCGTAGTAATCTGAAAGCAATAAAACTCAAAGTAGGTCAGATGTCACTTTGTAGGCCAAGATGGGAATGAGAATCAATAGGCTTGGTCCCAATTCCAGTTTTGCTGGTTCTTTAATTACTCTGTGCTTCAGTTCTATACCCAGGATCAAATGGAGATAATTAGTAAGATGTCAAAACATTCATTTTGAGACTGTGAAAGCCTGTGAAACTGTATGATATCATGGCTGATCCCATTAATCCAAATCCTGAAGCACCTGGGCAAGAATGGACTGAGCAAGCCCCAAGCCAGATCTCCACAGCACTGCTGCCAAATGGGCTGCTGCATGCCCGTTGAGGGGTTTCCCAGACAGGACATTTAAAGCAAATTTCTTTTTTGTTTTCCAGGTAAATTCCTCACCACAGAAGGGAACAGGCCAGGTGGACCGGATCTTGTTCCCCACCAGGCCAAACTGCTCCCCTAGCCACTGGGTCATTTCTCGTGCTTACTGTTTAACCTGATCACCATTCCTCAAAGCTTTCTTCCATAAGTAGATATTAAGGACCATCTTAAGCACTCTAAGGAGTAAGCTCCATGGCCATACAGTTAAAAAAATGCCATCATGGGGGAGTTAGGAGACATAACAAGCTGAAGAGCTACCACATTTTGCCTCTAGTTGTGGTTTATTCATCTGTCAAACATTTGCTGAGGATCCACTACATGCCAGGTACATAGTTGTGGGGGAAGGCTTCCTGATAAAGTGAACTTTAGCACAGTCATAAAGAAAATAAGGGAGTAGGCCATGCGTGTATCTGTGTAAAGAACACTCCAAGTAGAGGCAAAAGCAAAAAAGCCTGAGACAGAAGTGTGTTACCGTGTACAAGGAATGGCATGGTGGAGTTTGTCTGAAACACAGTAACGAGGAAGACGTCAGCAGACGAAATCAGAGGATGGAGCCCAGATCACATAGGATTTTGTAGGCCCCTGATATGACTGGAATTTACTGTGAGTCATCTGGGAAGCCACTGGTGAATACTAAGTGCAGAAATGGGATGATCTGTATGTTTTAATAGGCTCCCTCTCGCTACTATGTGGGTGACAGCTGTAGAGAAACAATAGTGGAAGCAAGACCCATTAGGTGGCTTTTAGAGTAATCCAGGCAAGGGAGAGGTGGTTTGGATGAGGACAGCAGCAGAAGGGTGGAGGTTCTGGATGTATTTTATACACATGTTGAGTTAATATACAAGGGCTGTCCAGGGGGGGAAAAAAATCAAGCCATAAATGCCTCCATTTTTCATATTACATGGCTGGATACTTTCCAGACAGCTCTCGTGTGTTAATGGACTCCACGTGGAATATAAGAGAAAAAGGAGTCAAGAATGACCCCAAGATTTTTGGCCTGAGTAACTACAAGAATGGAGGTACCAGTTACTAAGGTGAGGAAAACTGCAGAAGAATCAAGGTGGGTTTTTTGTTTGCTTGTTTTATTGTGGTTTGGAAATCAAGCAACAGTGGTAGTAAAAAGTAGGAGTTCAAATTTTAGGACATGTTAAGTTTAAGGTAATTATTTAATATCCAAGTGAAGCTGTCAAGTAGGCAATATCAAGTCTGGAGCTCAGGGGAGTGGTCCAGGGTGGAGATATAAATTTGAGAAATCGGTTACATGTGATATATTTTCCCATTTTCATTTTCCTTTGCCCCACCTGGTCCGAGAATTCAGTACCATTGGTTTTTGCCCTGAGGACTCACGTGCAAGATTACACATTAGAAACATGTAGAAGGCTAAATTGGTTTAAGGCTCCAAGGTCTCTAAAAAGTGCTATTCTGAAAAGACACATGCTTGAAGGTCAAGATCTGGAGAAAAGAGTTGGGATAGTCTTCATTCCTGCCTTGGTGTTTAGGAGAAGAAAACCACTAGCAACTTAGCTAACTACCACCCATCACACTTCACTGGCTATGTTCACAGAGTGTAAGGTACAAGAAAATTTTCAATGGTTAGATCTATTACTGCTTTCTCCTTGATTTAGCAAAAAATACTGAGTGAAGCTTAGGAGAATAACCCTCTACCTAACATGCTCAAAAGAATAATGCCTTCTTTATCCACCCTTGGGATGGTGGAAGTATCACTAGTGGGCAGAGAGAAATTAACCCAACCCACATCACTCTGTCCTTATAGGGAGTGATTATACCAACTATCACTTTAGCTTTTGGGTCAATGAAAAGTTTTTTTTTCACATTATGCTTTATGGCAGCTGCTCAGTCAAAAGCCTGTTCCTGCCCTACCAGCTGAGCAGGACAGGAGACCCACAGCAAGAAAGGTAACCAGGCTCTCAGAACATATGAGAGGAGTGGTCAGAGAAGGGGCCCCTTAGGACTCAGAGTCCACCTTGGTGGCTTTTAAATAGTCTACAAATTCTTTGATATTCTTCCCTTTAAGAAGTAGAGTCTAATTTCCCTCCCCTGGAATGTGGGCTGGATTTAGTAACTTGATTCTAATGAACAAAATATAGACATAAAGGTGTACAATTTTAGACACTAGTTCAAAAAAAAAAGACAGGGTATTTCTTCTTGTTCCCTCTTGGATCTCATACTCTGGGAGAGGCTAGCTGCCATGCTAGGAGAATTCTCCATTAGTCTATGAAGAGGCCCATACAGTGAGGAAGGAAGCCCTTCTGCCAACATGAGGCAGCCACCCAGGAAACAGACCCTCCAGCCCCATTCAAGCTTTCAGATGACTGCAGCACAGCCAACAGCTTGCCAGACCCTAAGCCAGAACTATATGCTCCCTGATTCCGGACCCACAGAAACTGAGGTGCCAAATGTTTGCTGTTTTAAGCCACTACATTTGGGGGTAATTTATCACCCAGCAATAAATAAGAAAATATAACCACCCAATGAAGCAGACATTACTCCATTTTTATATAGATTGCAAAACTCAAGTTTGGAAAAGTTATTTAACATCTAAAATTATACTGCTAGTAAATGGTACATCTAGAATCCAATCTGGAGTCAGGGCTGTCTGACTCCAGAGGGCATGCTCTCTGTACCTTACCATATGGAAGGGAAAAATGAACCAAACTAGAACAAAGTCCATAAAAATAAAAATATACAACAGGCATTACTGGTAAATGCATAACAAACTGCCCACGTGTTATCTTTGCTTATAGATGTACTAAAACACTCTAGACCTGAGATAAGAATGATTTCCCTGACAGAATTTAACTACTCCATTTATTATAACATAAAGAAAAAAAAACTTTGAACTTCAAGTCAGAGAAATGTGAGCTCTAGGGAGACTCCATTACTCATCAACTGAATAAACTAAGGTGGGACATTTCAAAATCCTTTGAGTTTCAGGATTCACTTTTGTAAAATGAGAATATTACCCACATACTTCATAGGTCTTATGAGGATTAAATTACATCTCTTTATCAACCTAGCACTTGATTAGACTTCAGGGTCAAAAATAAACATTTAAATTGAGCTATTAGGGCAAGTAAAAGGTGAGGCTTAGACTCAGGCACTCTGAGCTCTAAGAAATCAAAGAGATAATGATTATTATGTGTTCTCTCCCTGTTTGCTGATAGAAGTAGGACTTTTGTTTGTGACTCTAGTAAGGTTTAATCAGGTCAGATACTGACAAATTATACTGATTAATAACCTAGTGATATTGATTAAGGTGCCTCACCTCATATGGGCTTGGCATTTAATAAGAAAGTGCTTAACCAGATCCTGTGGGTCTAAACGTAGGTCAGAGGAGTCTGACAGAACGAATACTCCTTATTGCCCTGTACCTTCTCAGGGAGGCAACAGTGAGGGTAGATGTGGTGAGGAGGTTAACAAAGAGATCCTTCAAAGAGATCACAGACCCACTGGAAGTCAACTCAGTCTCTCGCCTTGTTAGCCACATACTCTAATCACATTAGTTAACATATCATATATTCCTCAAGTATCCTAAGGAATGGCAATGTAGGTCCAAAAGACTCTTAGTCACCCAACACCACCTGACCAGATTTGATGACCTGGGACTCTCTGGCTGAGGACAAATGCATGTTCCTCAGTACCCTCTGTTACCTGACCTGCCTACATTTAAAGCATCCAGGTTCTCTGCCAGGCTGCGAGCTGTAGAAAGTGTCAACTCAGACACTGAAGGTAGGTACTCGTATGTTCAGCTGAAGCTGATGATAAAGTTAAGCACAACAGCTGAGAAAGGTATGGGGCCTCTTCCATGGACTGCTTATTTGGTGCTCACTTTTCAAAGTAAATTCATAACTTTGCAACTCATTTTCAAAGATACATCACCCTTAAAAGTGTTGTCAGTGAGTGGGTTGTTTCCAAGTACACATAATGATACTGTACATATGGTCTCTTTGCTGCCTTTGAGCCAAGTATCAAATCCCAGAGGCACCTCATCTATGCTATAAGCATATTAGAGGCTTGGCTAAAGGTAGAGGGAGAGTTAGGATTTATTGCCAGCCAAGGGTAAGCCCAACAAGCAATATGAGACCAGCCAGGATGGAAGCAAGAAGGATGCTGGCTTTTGGCTCAATTAAGGCTTCTTAATTGAGAGTAGCTGGACCCTCAGTTGTGGAGATGAGCAGTGTGGGACTTACGCTGCTTCCTGTAGGTGAATCCACTGAGAAGGAGGCACTGAAATCTCCCAGACAGTTATTCTAGCCCTGGTTGTACACCATCATCACCTGGAGTGACTTTAATAAAACTACTGCCCAGGCCATATTTCATACACATTAAATCACATTTGAGAACTACTGCTCTGACACCATTCCTGGCACCAGTATTTGTAATCAGGGGACTACAAGGAGTGTGTGTCCCAATGAGACAGGAAGATTTAATGGAAGCAGGGAGGAGAGAACAAAGGTGACATTCTTAAAGCTGAGAAGCTGATAGTCTCTACGACTAGGAAAAGAAGTTCAGAAATCATTTCCTTCAATAACCCAAACTCTCGTCCATAGAAGGGAACCACAGACTGTTAGAGCCTTACCGAACCTTAAAGACCATTTGTCTCATCCTACTTCATCAAATACTGGGCAGCTAAGGCCCAAGGAAAGAAAAGGATTGGTCAGCGTCATGGCAAGTTTAATGGCAGGGCCAGGTTTAGAGGCCATTTCTAATTCTTGGGCCAAGAGGTCTTTTAATTGTTCCATGCTGATGCTTTCAAAGACTTTTCAAGTAAGGGCAATGCTGAGTCAGACCAGCTTCAACATCATGTCTGAGCCAAAGGATGTCACAACCTCTAAGCACCCTCACCTGTCAAACTAGTCACCCAGCAAACGAATAAATGACCATGAAAATGCTTTGCATGCTGAAAGTGCTATACAAATGTGATTTGTGTATTACTGCTCTTAATAATGATATTTGTCAACATCACCCTACAGTCTGTCTTGGCCAATGTGAACTTTAACCTATCACTTGTAAGGCCAGGTGACAGAGTAGAAAACAGGGAAGCAGGGCAAGGTCACTTAAAGAAATTCTAACATTTAGTCATAATATTCAAATAGAAAGAAATCTAAGAAGTAGGGAGGAGAAAAACAGGCTCGTTCTTGGGTCTCGCAGCCACCAAAAGACTGAATCTCACTCGAAATGCATGGTAATGATGATGGGCCTAATAAGACGGGAGACTCACAGACTTTCCAGGATGGGAAGTACCCTTTCACAAGAGGCACTGGCATGGGTACTAATTTGAGGACCACCAAAATCCTTTTCTAAAAACAGAAATAAAACTCAAACTTCCTGTTCCTTGGATTAGTCAAAATGGTTGAGGGATGAGGACAAGGTTTGGGAGTCATGACAGGTGCTTTCTCTTTTTATCTTTGTAAATCACACAGAGAATTTTCATTTCCTCATGAGCATTTTTTTTTTTTTAAATTTTAGAAAAGGAAGAAAGGAAAAAGGGAGGAAGGGTTAGAAAGGTTAGAGAATTACAGGGATAGAAAATAACAATACCTATTCATTCACACATGCTCTTTGGTAAGGTGTGGGGTCTCTGGAAGACATGAGCTCTGAAGAGTCCAACAGCTGGGGCAGTAATGCCTCCTTAGAGCTGTCTAAGCGGCTCCCTAGAAAGGCCAGGCCCCAGGGCAGTCACCCCACTACGGTCTGTCACTGCTGTTCTCACCCTGGCTAGCCCTGCTCCACCTTATACGACTAGCATATGCTCAGGTCACCTGCCAAACAGCTAAGAAACGTAATCCTGAAGAGTAACAGTATCTTCCTGTTTACACAGAGCCTCATCCTTGTCCTTTAAACAAACAGAAAGAAAAAAAATCCCCACTTTAGATACAAGGTCTTCCTCACTTACATGGCCATACTACCATCCTTAAAAGTCCTTTCTTGACAGTGATCTACTAGCCCTGGGTGGAAAAGCACAGTCACTTCAGGTCTTTCCCAAACATGTCCCTCTGATTCCTTCAGCCTCCTTTTCTCTGGAACACCACAAGACACTCAAGATTTGGTAATGTGACACAGTCCTCACCTAGTCGAAGTCCTTCACTTCCCAGTGCTGAGCCCAAACAATACCACAGGGAAGTTATGAACTGCAGGAAAAGCCAGATGGAAAAGAAAAGGGCTGAGTATAGAATAGTTACAAAGAAATATCTATGTACAGTCTGAATTATACAGCTCTGAAATATGCCATTTTAGTTAAAACACAAGTAAAAATTCTCAAACTTTCAGCAAAAATCACTTACGTTCCAAGTCCCCTGAATTTCTCGAGTATAACCACCTCTTACCTATTACTCAGCAGAATTTTCAAATCCTTATAGCTATAAAGATAACTGTCTCTTACCCCACCCTAGAGGCACTGAGGAAATGAAGAGTTTATATAAAAATGCTTTGGGAGAATCTCTCAATCAATCAATCTCTCTCTGTCTCTGCACCCCCCACCCCACCCCCTTCATTAGAAGAGAGGGAAGAGAGAAAGACTAGACAGAATTCCTTATTAATGTTCTTGAGAGACTAAAACATCTGTCCAAGCTAGTCACAAAGTGTTTTAGGATTATATAAAATAGAATTCTTCAGGTCTACATCCTTAAAACCAGGACATCACCACCTGCCCTATCTTCCTCAAAGAGCTGCTTGCTATCCAGTAAAAATGCGACCGTGCATGTTTTATATAATGGTACGAAACCATGTAAGTTCTAACTTCCTCTGAAAACACTCTCGTCTTCAGCCCCCTCTTCTCTGCCACAACAGACCACGAACTACTTCATATCTGCAAAACAGAATGTGAGGAAAGAGTCTTCTGGGGCCACTGAACCCCACCCTCTCGAACAGCCAAACTGATGGGAAAACCACCTGTTTCCAATCCTGAAAGTACTGCTTAGAAATCATTAATGCCAAATTAATGTGATTTCAGTTACTTAGGACTTTCAATTGTATGGAATTATCCTTTAGGCTTTGAGAGAACTATTATTAACTAGACACACCACTTACCTTCTCTCACCCACCCTCCCTGTTCCCTCTGCATTTGGACTTTGTGACTAGAATGTTGCAGGGCCTCAGGTCTTACAATGGAGGGGTCTCCCCAACTCATCCAGGTGGGGAAAAGTCCTTGGCTGGCTGACAGAAAATGCCTTCTCACACCCTCATCCTCATGTTGAACAAATGTGGCATTCTTCAAAAACAGAGATAAACCCAGATCTCTCCAAGAAAAACCACTGAATTATTAATCCAATCCCAAGGTTCTCTGGCCTATGTAGACTGTAACCATGCAATTGTGACTTAACCCCTTCAGGAATTTAGAATCCAATCTGGCAGGTGGAGGAGGCACTAGCCATCCTTTTGTCAACTCAAAATTTCGGGCTGTATCTCCAAGACACTACTTTCATTTAGTAATACCACATAATAGAAACTTTTAATGTATCTAAGCCTTTCTTGAATCTGAACTTTTAGTCTTCCAAATATTTTAAGGAACACCTAAATATCTGCTATATAGGCTCTTCCTATTTCCAAAATTTATTTTTCCAGTTTCTAGAAACACCCTATGGATTTAAAGAACAAGACAGTGGCCTCCTAAGTAAAATGGAAAAAAAAAAAAAAAAAAAAAAAGAGAAAATGGAAAAGTCTGACCTGAAACAGTAGCCCCACCTCCCCATGGTCATTTTATAAAATGGAAAAATATGAAATTGGGAGCCAAGACCTGAGTTCTATGCTAGCACTGCCACAACTCAAGTGTGTGACATATAGCAGGTAGTTTCACGATTCTGGTCTTACTTGCTTCTTTGAAATAACACAGGAAAACTGGGATTAATGATTTCTTATGTAGCTCCAAGTCTCATTCTATTGGTCTTTCTAGAAACTTTCAGCTACAGCTTCATCTTTAAGATGCCATGCCCGCAGAGTTTCTATAAAGTTTATAATGAATTATCCAGAAAGTTATGATTACCCTGCATGCTGTCCTTTGTCAAATCCTATGGACAGACCCTATGTAATAATACAAAGAAGGCACTGTTCTAAGAGCTTAAATGAGGATGAACTATATAAAGCTGCCAACATTCAAACATTTTTAACATACAAAAACAGCAATTTCACATGATTCAACCTACTATATTAACTTATTTAATCCTCCTAACAAACCCATTAGGTAGGTTTTACAAAGGAGGAAATGGAAGCATAGAAAAGTTGATAACTTAACACAGTCACACAGAGTAGAGGATGGGGTGTAGATTTAAACTTGGGCAGCTGAGCTCTTCAGCCTGGGTCCTAATGATAATGTTACATTGCCTCCCATAATGGAAACAAGAGCTTGAAAACTGGGTGTCCAGACCAAGGTAGCCTAGAAAGAGTGAGAGGCCCACACCACAGCCTCCGTTGGGTTGTACCTTTCACTTCAATGGTGGCATTTGCTTTAGGAGCACTGACAAAGTGATATACGCAGTGGTATTCGCCTGACTCCTCAGCTCTCGGCTTATTGATCCTGCAGAGATGAGAAGAAAAATCAAGTGAGGAAGCTAGGAACAGTCAAAATATACAAAAGTAGAATCCAAGGGGCAACCAGGGACTCTGCTTTCCAAATCATGCCCCTAGATGCAATCCACCTTCTCCTAAAGAAAGGGAAAACCTCCCTCTGTGTATCCCAACACATTAATGCTTTACTACTTCTTGGGTGCCAGGAATACAAAGGTAGAATGATACATGGTCCCTAACCTTAAGGTGCTCCAGTCTACTGGGAGAAATAAACTACAAAACAAATCATCAAAATAGAGGGCTGTACAAAGTACTATAAGATATAGAGAATGGAGCCATCACATCAACTTCTTCCTTACCTGGTGGTTCCAATCAATTAAATAAGAGCCAGGAAAAAACCAACCTCTGTGCTTACCTAAAGAACTTGTTTTGGTAATGTTGTTGTTCTTCCTACCCTGTATTTTAGCAGCATGCCTTCAATAAGTCTGCTGACTTATCAGGACCCAGCCACAGTTAAAAAAACAAAAACAAAAAACCCGCCTATTGTCAGGCGTGTCAGCTACAAAGATGCAGCTAAAATTTTTTTAAGGATTTTAGGTGCAACTAAATCTCCAGGGCCATGCCTGACCTGGCCCCTGTCTACCTCCCTTGCCTTATCTCAGCCACTTCCCGGCACTGCTGGTCTCTTTTCAGTTTTTCAATGTGCCAAGCCTGTTGCTACCTCAAAACTTCAACACAAGATGTTCCTTTATATAGAATGCTCTTCCTATCATTCTCAGCCTACCTTCACTCCTTTTCCATCAGTCTTGGCTTACATGTCATCTTCCTTCCACCCCCTCAATCTAAGTGACATCCTCCTCCCTGACATTCTCTCATACTACACTGTAATTCTTACAGCACTTTTCACAACATGTAATTAACAGATTTATGTGACTGAGTGATGAATGTCCGTTTTCACAACAGACCAAGTTCTATGTAGATAAGCATTGTTTATTTGGTGCATAATTCTATATTCAGCACATAGCCCAGTACCTGGAATATAGTAGAAGAATGAATAAACAAATGAATGAACACAAACTCAAGAGTGAACAGCTGTGCACATATTCAAACCAAGTTAAGAAGACTGACAGGAAGGACTATGAGAAGTATGTACAATAGCAAAAATAGCACTTTCTCCGGATCCCACAGGGCAATCCCAAAGAAACTTTCCTGTCCCTGTGGACCAGTTTCACACCAGCTTAGTGCAGTCTGGCCTATACACACCCCACACACATGTGCAGAAAAGCTAGTGTGTAATTACCTAACTCAGAGAGACAACAGTCTCCACATCAGAGGGCCAACATTCTATAGATTGCTAAAACGTGGTAACTTGTGATGGCCAGATCTCCACTGCACTATACCACTGATTGGCCTAATGCATTTACCCATTTTAATGCTCATTCCAAAAAAGAAACACAGTCTAAGAGACTATGGATGAGGAGAAACACTGCCCACCCCCAGGAATGCCTCAGCATCTCTATGGCAGCATAAAAGTCTTAAAGGGCAGTTAAGAGTCTTCTCAATTTGACACAAGTGCCTCTTAAATCAATATACTCCCAACAGGAAAACAGAAACAAGTCAGCTAGGTGCTCTTAGCAAATGTTCCAGGATTTGGAGTCGGAGCAGTCCTATCTTAATGGCTGAGACTAACTCTAAGTTCCTTGAGAAGACTTGGGAAGATGAGGCCATGCCTATGGGCCAAAATCTTCCCACAACATTCCCTTAAATTAGGTCTTGGGAAGTAACTGAAGCAAATGGAAAATGTTCACTACTGGCCAAGCAGAAGCAGGGGCTGGGACTGGCTCTATGGCTGACTTGTTAGGTAGTCCAAGGGACTCATTAGCTGATATTCCACAAAATGTGGGAGAACACAGATTCCAGCCCCCCCCCACCCCAAAACTCTGACATTGCAAAATACCCCTGGAGAGCTTTCAATAAGCTGAGAAAAAAAATAAAGAGGAGGCATTTTATAGAGTCAGGCTCAAACTTTATAAAGTCACAGTTCAAAGCATTGTAGGTGACACAGTACAAGACCAAAGAGAAGCATGATTGGGTGTTGAATACCCTGAAAGATTTATTATAAAAAATACAAACCTATAAAATGAATGGACAGGCTAAGAAATAATGCCTTTCATTCTACCCAACATCTCTACTTGATTAACCTTTTTCAAACTATAAGGTTACAGCTAAGGCTATTATTTCCAATTTTATATGAGAAGAAACTACACTGGAGACAGATTAACTAACCTGCCACTAAATGGTATGTGCAGCAGAAAGAAATAATGACCTAGATTCCAGAAAAGTCAGAATATCTGGCCTTGGTTCTGAAAGTTATTAGCTACAGTATTTGGCCTTGAAAGCTGTCAAGTTATCTGAGTATTAGTTTCCCTGCCTCCCAAAAAAGGGAGGAAGATCCACAAATTAATATGGATCAATTAAATGAGGGATATGAAATGATCTCAATTTTGCAAAATACTGCAGAATGGCCTTGCAACTACTGGGTACACAGTTTTTCCTAATCTCACTCCAGTGCACTCTTTCTTTGCACTGCACCATGCTGCCATATAGGCTTAGCTGATCCTTTTCCAAATCAATTTTCAATCAGGAACAAACTATTCTGAAAGGTGAGCTGCCATGTGTTTACTACATATTCCAAAAAAAGCAACAAATCTTTGGGTGCCAGGTAACCTCAACTGACAAATATCCCCCTTTCATCAAAGGGTATTTCCAGGCTACTATCCTTACTATAGATTACTGAAAGCCCTCTATCCACTAGTCTGGATTAGGTTATGGCTATATTATACACTTCTAAGAGGTAATTCATTAGGCAATCTACCCTGTGGAAAGATCACTTAGGGTGATCGTGCTCTAAGAGTCCTAAAGTAGATTTCAATCTGATGCCTCACACCACTGGATTAGGTCAAGAGACCTGCATTCTAATTGTGACTTTGCTATAGACTAGCACTATTACCCTGAGCAAATCACTTCTTATGCCCTCAGTTTCTCTATTATCATAGTGAAGAAATCATCTATGACTTGCAAACCTAGCTGCTCAAGAGAATCATTTAGAAACCTTTTATAGATTCCTGACCCTCACCCCAGAGTAATACTGTATTACTCTCCCGAGGAGGACCATATATATCTCATGTCTCTCTCACATAACATAATTATGGATTATGAATGTCAACTAAGCTCCCGCATATTTTCCCAGAATCTGCTAGCCTCTCTCACCTGTATTCCATGTTGCTGGCATTCTTACGAGTAGCAGTTAGTTCTATCCCGTTCTTTGTCCAGTAGCTGTATTCAAGGACGTGAAAGCTGGAGGTGAGGTTGCACTGTAGGATGATGGGGGGAACAAGGCCTTCTCGAATAATGACCTCTTCACTGGTGACAATCCTTGGCTCTGTAATAAGAGTACACAATGATAGGGAGCCATAGCCTTCCATTCTTTGCAGCCCTGGCCTGAAAGTTGGAGGGGGTAGGATGGGGAGACCAGAAGAAGAGGGAGGGCAGACAGGACCACATGAGGAATTTCACTTTATTACTTTGGAGGAAGTCAAGAAAGGAAAAACAATGATTATAAGCAAATGACCACTAGTGCAGACAACAGCCTGAAGACCAGTTGGCCTAGACGTGAAAAGAATGGGAGTATTATGGGTGCTTGTGCTGGCAACAATCCACTTACGCTTTTGAATACCACCATTTTATGATATAAGAACCATCAACCACTTCGGCTTCAAATAGAAAACCAGGCTCCGCCTTGCAGTTCTGAAGACAAAGACAATATCATTTATATAACTAATAAACTCCCTACAGAGTCACTAGGCTTTAGAACAGTAATAGCAATAATTAGATAATACATATATGGGTTTTCCCACATTTAAATCTGATAAACTTATGGCAAACCAGCCATAGCCATTCATTATACAGAAAAAGACTGTAGATCCTAAAAGCAAATTTCCTGTTGGAAGTCTATTGCATTTTCCAAATTTTGCAGAGGGAAATTTCTTAGGGAACCATCAGTTCTCTCCAGCTCATTTTTATTCCCAAAACAAATTTATTTCAGAATTGCCCTTTAAAACACATTCCATTCTGAGATCATTAGAACTAGAATGCAGCATGTGTAGGTAATTATGTGCCCCTAGGATTTTAGAGCTGAAAGGACCTAAGAGTTCACTGAATTCCTCTCTTTAAGAGCTAGAAAGGTAAAATGACTTCTGCAAAACCATAATTACTAGTGGCAAAGCTGGGCTTAGAAAACACTTAGGACTGAATTCTCTATCCCTGTCCCCCTAACCCCAAAACACCGCATATAACTTCCACCCTAGGGCAAGTTATATACTTTATCTTCTGGTTCTAGGCTGGGCTGAGATAACATGGGATCACTAGTTTAGTGTCTGTGAAAATAACCCAAGTCAAATATTATAACCCAATGAACAGAAATTTTTTAAGGCACACTGTATCATTCCTAGAAGGTTTATCCTTAAAGCACTGTGAATGCCATCACTATATTAAAGTGAAGATGTTTCTGTTTGTGTCTTTTTTGTTACTTTGTTGTTATTTATCTTTAATTCTTTCCCAAGCTTAGTTCTTTTTATACTTTTGGTAAAATATTTTCAGGTGAAGTCTAAATTAGCCATCTTTTCCCATCCACAATTAGAGGTATTTGCTCTCTTATTTATTATTTTCCAATTCTTTTTCAGAAATCCTTGACTGACTTCCCATTTCCCTGCACCTGGCTACTTGGTCTACAACTCTGTAGCAGCTGACACCATTTTATGCATTGTAATGCTGACTCTTAACTCCTAAGGACAGCAATCTCTGCCTCCAATGGAACTAAGCTGTGCAGGGATGGGGAGAGGATGGAGATGTCATGGAACACTTGAAAAATGTAATGCCCAAGGACCTCCTAATCAATGTAACATTTCTGATTGTCCAGTTCATAGCATCAAAGAAACGTGTGATAAATAAAGCAAATCCTTAAATTTGCTCTATTAAATTGGTTCTCACTATGTTCGAATTCTGGCAAAAGGATAATGGTTATCTTCCACTGTGCACTGGTCCTTATCAGTAACATTAAACAGGGTCTCTATGTACAGATAATGGAGGCATAGCAGCTACTAAGACAGAAGCAGATGCATGTAAACATGTTAGCGCAGTGGTGTCCCACCGTTTCCAAAACACACCGGACAGAAGCCAAATCCCTGGGCCTCAAGTCGAGCAGAACGGCTGCAAACCCTGCAATGGAAGGCGCACACACACTATCAGCGGAAAGCATCACAATTCCAAGAAAAATCAAAATCACGCAAAAACGAAAGAGAGAGAAAGAGGGAACCAGTACTCCACAGAAATTAAAAAATATAAAGGCAACATTAAAACCCAAACACACTTTTAGGTTTTTACTCCATTTTTATTACCCCATTTCATTTTCTGTCCCATGTGGTACTCTCCTCGTTCTTCCTCTCAGGCTGCACTGAGACAGGGTGAACTCTGAGAATGAGGCCAAGAGCTTCCAGATGTCTAAACACAAGGAGGCCAAATTAAATGCTACTCTTACTTGTGGTGATGCAAACAATCACTGCAGCTCAGGGAGATTAAGAAGTTGATGAAAGCCACCTGGTAGACACTCTGCTAAGAATGCTTGGAAGACAAAGGAAAGCACTTTTCCCCTTAAGTGTTTAAGACCCAGGAGTCAGCTGGGGGCAAGTGGCTAATTTAATAGGTTTAAATATGACTCTACACAATGGGAGGGTAGTGAGGTGGGGTAACATCCCTCCTTTGCATGGACACCAATGCTAGCTAGACCAACCTCCTAGGCCGTGGTGCCACATCTCCATTCCACACCAGACTAAAGGTGGGGCTTTTATTTTGGTGGCCGAGTAATGCCCGTGAAAGTCCAAGAGAGATGAACATTTAGGAGAAACTCAACATATTCTACCTGCCACAGACTCCCATTTAGAAGCAGTGGGTAGGAGACCCTTACACTAGCCACCATTCTCTATAGAACAATGCAATGGCCAGACAGATACCTTAAAAACTGGGCACATATCTCTAACTGTCTTAGTTGCTCAAGGAGCTTTGGGGCAAAGTACTGCCAGGAGGTCATTCTTAGAAGACTTCAACCTCCCACTGGAGGCAAATGGCCTTGGGGATGCTCTGATAATAAATCTAATTAGAAAGAAATCCAGGTGTTTAAAAAAGCAGCAGCAGCTTGGCTCTCTCAAATAGTTAACTACAGTTAACTGACTTGATAGGGAAGTCTGGGGAGACCCCCAACCAGCCAGGGTTTCATTCAACCAAATGCAGACACCTCTAAGTTAGGAAGCTTATACTTCCAAGTACCATATTTTGCTGTGTATAGTACACGCTTTTTTGCCCAAATTTGCGAGGATAAGGATGCACATCATACCTGGGTAGTACTAATTGCGTATCTACCTAAATGTTTTTCATTCTTTTATTTATGTTTATGAATTAAAAAAGTGTTACATAAAATTTCTTGTACCATAGTATGTTAAAATTCTAAAATTTTTTATAATACAAAAAAGCACCTAAATATAAACATAAAAATTTGAATTAGAAAATTAAAATGAAAGATTTTTTCCCCTGAAAAGTATGGGCCAAAAATTGGTACATATTACACACGGGAGCACATTATACACAGCAAAATACAGTAAACTAGGAGAATGCTATGTACTCTTGGGATTGGTAGGTAGGGACCCCAAATTCTTATCTTCTTCTTTCCCCACAGAAAGATCTTTTAACTGTGAGTCTACTTGAGTCAGGCTCCTGGAAGTACAAACATCAAATGCCCGGCCCAGCCCATGCCTACAAACTTCTGCAGACCTCGTGGCCATTGGGTAATTCTGCTTTTATAAGGAAAGGAGTAAGGGGGCAGGAGAAGGAGGCGTGCAAGGGAAAAAAGTTGTTAAATAAAAGAAAAATCGCTGGGTTAATGTTCCCCATTTTCACATGGACAGGTTTTCTTTTCCCCTTTCCAGAAGCAGGTTCTCTGACTCAACAGTGCCAACTGCAGCAGCCTCTCCTATCTCTCCTCAAGGCCGATTTTCTTCACAGGCACCTTCTGAGTTACTAATTTGCTATTTTCCATGTAAGTGTATAGATTCAGAGCCCATGTCATATTACCTACTGTGTTATTTCCAAATTCCTCATAAATGTATTTTACTATTTTTACTTACTCTCTCTAAATCAATCAGTTCGTTAAGCTAGAACTGGCTATAGGTTTCTTACTAAAGTCTTTGAAGAGAAGGTGAAAAACCGGGAGGACCTTTCCATTAAATACAGAAGAATGCTCCCTCAGTTATAATCAGGTCAGACATAGGGAGAACTCTTCCTGGCCAGGAGCACTGGCTCTGTGGGGCTTCTCGCTCCCACTCCTTCCCACTATACAAGTAGTGAGACACTTTCCAGAAACAACAGATTCTGTGTCTGGTGTCTTAATTGTACCTGCTACAACAGATGAAGGGGAGGGTTCTGAGCCAGCTGCTTAGCTCACTGTCACCCCTCAGAGGAACAAGCTGAAATCTAGTTTCCTCTTGTTTCAAAATAGAAGAAAAGGCTAATTAGTGAGTGGCTTCCCAACCAGTTCTGGGGTAACCAGCCTCTGGGATGAGGAGCACGGTACCAACACTCAGTCATCAGAGTCAAACGGTTTGTGCAAATCTAACTTCAAAACAGCATGATAGGGTTTAAAAAACTGTATTTCGCAGCTTAAGGTCACCCGGCTCCAAGCAAGACAAATGGAGAAAATCTCAGGCTGCTGCTTTTAAGACAGCAGGAGACCGGATGGCAGGACCAGTGAGAAGTGCACTGCTGCAGTGGAGGGCTGTTATCAGAGAAGTTCATGCCACTGTTTTAGAAAAGAAAAGGAGCTGGAACTATGGAAATATTCAGCTTACGTGCCACCCAACAACCAAAACACACCACCACATCGCATCCATGGCGACAGAACAGGATGACACCAAGTCACAGTGAGGGAAGAGGCTGGGCAGACACAAACTTAAAACCACAGAAGTGAAGGCAGCTACTCAGAGAGATTAAAATAGATGAACAGAAGAAATAAAAAGTAGTTAGACTGGGGAGAGAAACCTACTATAATACAAAATCAAAATTAAAGGGGAGGGAAAGAAACAATTCAACACTACCCTGGTGTGACTCCCTGGTTTTGTGAGTTTTAAGTGATTTCTTTTTATTTTGTTTTTTTAGCCTCCCCAGTACTCCCCGCCCCACCTCTTCCCAATGCAGATGATTTTGGACAGTCACGCATTTCCCCAAGTTCTTTGTTCCTGAGGAGAAAGACACAAAGATGGGTTGAGGAGTAAGGGAGGTGGAGAGGACGGCAAAGTAGAAAAAAAAAGTTGCCACAGATGTTTTCATACACTACAACCAGTAGGGTCGTGGGTTTGAAAAAACAAAGACACGGGGTAGGGTGAGTGATCATAACCGGGGAAGAGGGAAAGGAAGCAGAAGGGAAGGGTCATCGGGCCACCTCTAATGACTACAGTACTACTACTGTAGGGTGCTGGACTCACTCTGAAGGACGCTTATGGTGGCCTGGGCTCGAATCCATGTTATGGAGGGGTTTTGCCTCAAGTCATTCCTCTTGGGGTCGTTGCTGGCCCTGCACTCGTAAGTCCCAGAGTCCTCCAAGGTGAGCCGGGTTATTCTCAGCACACTCACGCCGTTTGACCCGTAGGCGGTGTTTACGGTGACACGGCGCTTCCGAGCACCGTCCCACAGCTGTCTGAAAGACTCTGCTCGGTTGACTTCTGCGTACCACCACTGGATCTCTGGCGTGGGGCTCCCGACCACGTCACAGTACAGCTCAAAGGCGTCCCCAGTGAGCTTAGTTTCTGACATGGGCGACTTGACAAACCCAGCTAGAGGTAGGGGGGAGCAGGAATGCAGTGACAGGCCAATCAGAAAAAAAAAAGAATCAACAGGTGTTAATAGTAATTTAAAGAAAAGAAAAAAAAAGCAAATGAGTTGCAAAGAACAAAAAGGATTCATTTTTAAACTATAAAGAGACAGTAAATAGCATTTCAAACAAGCTTTTAGAAGAAGAACCACCCTGGAAAGCTTAGGAAGCAAAGGAAGGCTAATTATAATGCTGGGGCAGCCCAGGTGCTGGCCAGGCAGAAGCAAGCCCACTAGAAAGCAGTTTAGCAATGGGCCCAGCTGGTAGAAATGAGAAAGCCTCAGGTCTCAGGGAAGAGTCTCTTTCCTTGCAGCACAATTCATTACCTTTTCAAACTCAGACAAGTGATGAAAGATAACCAGAAGAAGCAGTAGTTTCATATGCCAAGTCAGGAATTCTCTTTGGATGAACGCTTGGTTAGAGACACAATGTCTTTTGTGGGCCTCAACAAGAAGTTTAACTGATCTGCTGTATTGACACTTTCTCTTGGGAGTTCAAATTTCAACCAAAAGGGTAGCGAAAGCATATCAAACTTCTGTCTTATGCAGGATTCTATCCTGAGTTCAGGTTAGACTTCCCCCAAATCCTATTCTTCCCTGGGCCTATGGCAAACAAACAACCCATGTCTGTGATTAGGCAACCTCTACCTGAATGCAGACCCTCAGGAATGGGAGAATAAGACAGTCTGTACTGCAGAGTGATAATTACTATGGGGGTCAGCTCAGGAGTAAAAACAATAGTAACAGCAACCTAACTAACTCATCACCAGTGAATCTGAGAAACTATGCCCTCCATAATCCTGTAAATCTACACAACTAGCAAATTCTCCTGAAAAGTCATTCTTAAAAGTAACTGTGGTACTCGGCAGGCTCTCTCTACACAGTTTACTTGCCTGACTCCTAGGGGCCAGCTCAAAAAGAATGAAAAATGTATAATGATGAATTAAATTCTATGGTGAGGGCTAGGCATCAATAACATTATCAGGCACTACTCAGGAAATAAAGTGATGCCGACTTTAACTTGTCCAAATTTGCTTGAGCACTTCCATAAGACAAAGTGGCAATGGCAGAGAGTAAAAAAAGACAAAAATAAATTTCAGACTTGTTTGAAGAACTTGGAGTGGGATCCACAGGCAATTTAATCACAGTGCAAGCATATGCTCTCTCGGCTATATACTCTACCTAGGGTTCATTCAGTGTTTCTACCAATTCAAGTAATGCCCTAAGGTATAGGGCAAGAAGCTAAAAGAGAGTAGGTATTCTGAGTGGCTGGGCGATTTCTCCTGGGAGCAAGCCAGCCTCCACCCCGCTTCAGTGAGCAGAGCATGAGGCCAGAATCTACCAACATCAGACTGAAAACATTCCAGAGGAGAGGTATGAATTAAATGAACAGTTTTCCTACAGTCCAGAGACCAAGGATGCAACCAGGCTAGCTGAAACTGGAGGGTGCTTAGTGGACAATTTTCTGTTTATATCCAAAGCAGTATTGCCTTTGGAAATAAACTCCACCCCATGGACTGTAGAACCCTAAGGGAGGTACTATAATTACATAAGTAGAGGTCAAGACCTCCAAATTCATACTAGTCTTTCAAATCATAAAAAATTCAGAATCTGGGGGAAAAGGAATACAGTGATTAACACCCTTAGACTAAATGTTCTGCCTTGAAAATGCCATTTGAAACTACCTGTTCAGATCAGTGTCAGTTCCTTGTGAGGAACTATCTACCACAGCTCCCAAGAAGCCAAAAAGATGTCATTCTCAGATGCAGGAGAAGTTTTAGAACCCCAGAAAGGAGACACCAAGCCTCTGCATGAAAAACTGAGCTCACTTTCAAAGTGGTATCCAAGGAGCCCCGTCTTAGTCTCACAAGCTGCCACCTGCCCACCTGTCAAGGTCAATGCCAACTAATACGAACAAAAAGTAAAGGAAGTTGGTGTCAATCACTTCACTACTGGTTAAATCACCAGAGAAAACTGGTTATCAGTAAATTCCTCAAAAGCAGTAAAGAGGTATTACTCTGTTTTAGTATATGAGCTGCCGAAGCAAGCACAGTATTACTGTTTTAGTTATATTCTTAAGTGGAAATCACAAGTGCTTTTGTTCTCACATTCTCTGTGAACTGGGAGAGTTTCTGTCCTCTCAAATACTGGGATTAGCTACTTGATTATGCTCTAGCTATGTCTGTTAGTGGATTTGTTGTATATTTTTTCCTTCTGAATTGCACTTCAAAGTAGGCTTATATTAAGCCTGTTTCTCAGTCTACTGACCACCCTAATGTAAAAGGAATGCCTGCAAATATGCCCAGAACCACCAAGAATACATCCAATTCCAGTGTAATCTCAACACCACACAATTCCAAAGTAGTGAAGAACAGCTTGCACACAATTCCACTACACAGAGCTGAGCAAGTCACTCAGACTGATACTGCCGCTCCTGGGCACAGCTTCTGAGGAGGAAGCAATGCTGATTTACCTATAATACATATTAAAAAATCGGACCAAGTCAAAAATGTCCCTTGAATTTGTAAATTATATAACGTACCTTTAAACGAACTTATCTAAAAACAAGATTTAAAATCCCTTGAAACAGGGGCCTCCAAACCCTGTGCCACGGACGGGTACCAGGCCATGGCCTGTTAGGAACTGGATTGCACAATAGGAGATGAACAGTGGGCCAGCGAGCAAAGCTCCATCTGTATTTACAGCCACCCCTACATCACTTGCATTACCGTCTGAGCTCCACCTCCTGTCAGTCAGCAGTGGCATCAGACTCTCACAGGAGCATGAACTCTGTAGTGAACTGCGTGTTCAAGGGATCTAGGTTATGCGCTCCTTATGAGAATCTAATGCATGATGATCTGAGGTGGAGCTGAGGCAGTGATGTTAGCAAGGGAAAATGGCTGCAAATACAGATTAACATTTGCAAAAAGGTCTGACTGCACAGAGACCATAATAAATCAATTGCGTGCAGACTCACGTCAAAACCCTATCAGTGAATGGCATCTGGTGGCAGGTTTTAAGTCAGAATTCAACACTTATTTTAGTCTGCACATGGCCCACCCATTATTTTATTTACCATTTCTGTTCACGCCTCTTTCCTATACTGCGCACTTGTCTCAGATGGAACTGTCTAGTTACAGGAAAACAAGTTCAGGGCTCCCAGTGATTCTGCATCATGATGAGCTGTATAATATTTCATTATATATTATAATGTAATAAAGTGCACAATAAATGCAATGTACTTGAATCATCCCGAAACCATCCCCCAGCGGTGGTCAGAGGAAAAATCAGTCCCTGATGCCAAAAAGGTTGGGGAACCTATGCCTTAAAACACTAACATACATCTATCAATGCTCTTTGAAAGCTATTATTCATTCATTATTATTATTAGACATATATCAACAAAGTAACCCTTTCTAATTATGTGTTAGACAATGTGCTGAGCACTTTATCTTACTTAATCCTTACAACAGCCTTATACAGTAGATGCCATTACAACAATCCCCTTAAAAGATGTAGAAACTAAGGCCCCAAAAAAGCTAAGTATTATACTTTACCCATTGGAATTTTCAAGAGTCAGTGATCACAGTGTGCTGCACATTCCAATGGAGGTGTCCTGCCTTTTCATAGCCATAAATATTAATCAATTAATTTTTAAGTGGTGAAAAAAATATCTTCAACTTTCAAATAACTACAGAAAGCTTTTCTAGCCTAGTAAGGCACATTGACTGTAGTTGTAAAAACTGTTAAGAGATCATGTTTTGATTCACAGTGGCCAAGACGTGGAAACAACCAAAGTGCCCTTCGATAGATCACTGAATAAAGCAGCTGTGTTTCATATACACAATGGAGTATTATTCAGCTAAAAGAAATGGTGAAATACTGCCATTTGCAACAAAACGGATGGACCTGAAGAACATCGTGCTAAGCAAAATAAGCCAGACAGAAAAAAACCAAGAACCATATGACTTTACTCATATGTGAAATATAAAACTGAAAGCAACAACAACAAAAAAACTCATGGATACAGTCAATAGTTTAGTGGCTACCTGAGGGTAAGGGGGGAGGGATGGGCAAGGACTGAGGGGGTGGGTGAGGAGGGAGGGGGAGTCAAATATAAAGTGATGGGAAGAGAACTGACACTGGGTGGTGAACACATAATGTAACATACAGACAATGAACTGTGGAACTGAATACCTGGAACCTATGTGATTCTTATTAATCAATGTCACCCCAATAAGTCTAACAATAAAAAATTTTTTTAAATAAATGAAATATAAAAATAATGGAGATAGAGGAACACAGAATCAGAGTTGCTAATGCAACTGTGTGTGTGTTTTGAGGGGGAGGAGAAAAGTGAGAAAACAAAAGATGCTTCAGAAACAAAACTTCCCTTTAGTTCTGATAAGTCCATTGCCCTGCTTTTGAGAAAGCTTTACAAGAAGGAATTTAAAAGATATTAGATGCATTTCTCTTGTTTTGTGGTCAGTGGCCAAATTAATAAAGGTCAGCATCTGAAATTTTCATATAACTTAACATTTTACGAAGTGCTTCCACTCATATCACATCTCATTTTGTTCACATAATTTCACAAGGTTCACTAAGGGCAGCTACAGAGACAGGTTCATGACTTGCACAAGATGACTTAGGCAGCTAATCCTGAGTGGAACTGGGATAAGCATGTAGATCTTCAGCTCTTGATCTACGGTTCTTTCCAATAATAAACCATACTGCCTCTAAACAAACCAAATAGAGGATTCCTTGACAGCTGAACAGTCATCAAAAATCATGAAAATATATTTATTTCTCACCCTAGCAGTAGGCAAAAGGGAAAAAAAAAACCCTCCCTGCACAGTACAGGCATATCCCTAAGAAATCTTGTGGGTTTGGTTTCAGACCACACCAATAAAATATCACAATAAAACAAGGTATACTTATGCTTTAAAATCACAATTAGCAAGGGAAAGTTACTAGCAACCTCATAATCCATCCAAAATTAACTCCAATTCAGGAGAAGAAAGCCAGGTAGCAACAGCAGCAGCAGCAGCAGCAGGAGGAGGCAGGCAGCTCAGAGCCTGATTCACTGCCCTGACTTTGATTACCAAGGGCTTTCAAACAAGTATATGCCCTCAACATGACAGCACACAACTGCCTAAAAGTTGGAAGGCCAGCAGAATCATCTGTCTGATCTCCAAGTAAAGGTCATCCAATATTTTAGAAAAAACTTAAACAACCTCCTGCCCCTTCCCTTCCATCATCTCCACCCACTGTAACACATAACTGGACTCAGATCTCAAACAGGTTTGAGAAAGTACTAATACCAGTGCAATCAGTTCAACAAAAATAAAGAGGGAATCTGAATGGTGGACACTGGTTTTAGGGGAAGGAGAGACTAGAAGTTGTAGGTGGAGGAGGATGGCAGGCAGAGTACAGGAAAAGCATAATGCACAAGCACATAACTGAGGATGGGGGATGGGAGGCGAAGATGACAGCTGGGGCTAGCAGCCGGAGAAAGGAGGAACTCCCTGGCAGGAAAAACTGGATGTGTAGATATGCAGCAGAGGGTGAGAAGAAAAAGGGAACACAGAAGAGCAAATTGAGCCCAATCCCAAGAAAACTGCTTTTACATACTCCGTAAGGAAACAAAAAAGCTAGTCTTGCTCCATAGAGGAGGGACCATCAGTAATCCTCTACACTCGAAATTCTTTTACCATCAGAACAATCACTGAACAAGCAGTAAAACTAAATTCTCTCTCCCTCCCTCTCAGCTAACTGCTGCCAAGGCCAGGCCAGGCCTTTAAAAATCTAGCCTGCTTTAGTCACCTTTTACTTCTTTAAAAAAACACCTGTTACCTTCAAGCCCCTCTCTACCACAAATATCCTGTGGGGTGGTTCATGCTGATCTCTCCTTCATGCTTCATAACAAAGAGGAAATGACAGCCAAGAACACAAGAGCATTTCACTTTCTCTCATAACATGTACCTCATAAAGAAGACTGAGCAGGACAAAACTAATACAGTAGACTCTCCATTAACCGGAACTCAAGCAACTGGAGTGCCGGTGGCTTGAGTATCAGTTAACGGAGAGTCTACTGACATTCATCTGGCATCTACCAATCCCCATGGGTGCTGGTTAACTGAGTGTACTGTACTGTGGTTACAAGCACAGTATTTCAAATCTATTTAACTCTTAACTGCTACAAGGCTGTATACACAGGCTACTATACAGCCTGCCTACCTTTACTGTTAATTTAAGAAACAAGTCACTTATCACTATTCCTTAACACCAAAGGCAAGTCACAAGTCCATATGCACTCATCCATGTGTACCCACCAAGGGTAAGGCAGGCCTGAGGCTCTGGGAGTGGATGGAAATGGGGTAACCTCATTCTCTGCAGCAGGAAGGAGATGTATGGGTCTGACCTCATGGATTTCTCCAATTTGTAAATAGAGATGGCCAGCATTTTTCAAATTCAAACCTGTTCCTTTCACAGGTAACTCTAACAGGCAGACATGAGGACATCAGAACTGTCCTCATCACTAGCTTCTAAGCCAGGGTCCACCCTTAATTCTGAAATTATACCATCCAAATAGCTAAAGGAATATGCTTGGCATGTTTTAGCCAGCCTTCTGCTTTGGAGAAATAGGAAAATCTAGTTCAAAAGAGTGTATGTAGTTTAGTGATTTAAAGCAGCAAATTCTAAAGTCTGATTGTCTGGAGGGACTGTCACTAACTGTATGGTTTTAGGCAAGTGACCTAAACTCTCTAGCTTCTCCCTAACCTGTAGAATGCAGCCAGTAATAGTAGCAACCTCACATAGTTATTATGAGGATTATATTAAATAACAGCTTAAACAGTTCCTGGCATATAGTAAGCACTCAATAATGTAAGCATTATCATATATCTCAATTGAAATAATGCTTAACGGACCACCTTCAGGCTGGGAAGCAGAAACTTCACATCCAAATAAATTCCAACTTAGAATCTAACATCTTTAAGGAACAACAAAAAAATTAACCTTAGCCTAAGAACCACAATGAAAATATTGATTGCAAAAGGCAATGAAAAAGAAAAGAATTCTTCATTCCTTCCTAGCCTCAGAGCAAACTAGAATAGGGAGAGTGATAACATCAACATAGATTCAAGCAGTTAACAAATGTTATTAGAATTATAAGCCATTAAATTTGAGATATTATGAACAATGTAGAAAGCCAACAAATAATGAGTATAAAGAGGCAATACAAGAATCTCCTTTAAAAAAAAAAGAAGAATAAACCTACCAATTACAAATCAAAGTGCGTAGCAATGCTATATGGGAAGATACTAGATATTAGGCCAAGCTGTAAATTCACAAATTGTAAGCTAAGATGTACCAGGCTGGTGTAAACATAATTGTGGTTTTTGCATTGTTGAAATTTGCCATTTGATATTGGAATACAGTCTTAAATAAATGTGGTTATGTTATACATCATTTTAATGAGCATTTCTTGCTTTATTTTTTTTGCTAATGACTTATTACTCGCTATTTATTTTATACTATGGAAATGAGGTTAAGACAAAAAGCAAATTCAAGAGATTCTTATTTGAGTTCAAAATGGGTCATAAAGCAGCAGAGACAACTCACAACATCAACAGTGCATTTGGCCCAGAAACCACTAACGAACGTACAGTGCAGTGGTGGTCCAAGAAGTTGTGCAAAGGAGACAAGAGCCTTGAAAATGAGGAGCACGATGGCTGGCTATTGGAAGCTGACAATGAACAATTCATTGAGAGCAATCATTACAGCTGATCCTCTTACAATTACACCTAAACATTGCCAAAAAACTCAACGTCAACCATTCTACATTCGTTTAAGCATCTGAAGCAAATTAGAAAGGTGAAAAAGCTTGGTAAGTGTGATGTGGGCCAAATAGAGCAGCCATCCCCCCACTTCGCTAAAGACTCCTTTTCCTTGTTCTTTAGCTCTTAGTTTCACCTTTTCTTAATCGCTTTCCTTATCAATTTTCTCTGGCTCCTCACCCCGAGCAACAGACTTTCTATCCTAAAACCACCTAGTGACAAGGGCTTTAAAACCTATTTCTCTGATCAATGCCTTTAAAGTACTAACTGAATTATTTTCTCCTAATCTAGAAACCACCAGGATACTAGTGGTGCCCCAACAAGGCTTCCAGCCCATCTCGACCAAAGGAGTCAACATGGCGGATCTCGGGACCCCTTCCCACTTTAGATCAGATAGGGTGAGAGCTCCGTGGATCCCCAATAGGTAGGGACAACAACCATTTTCAGCAGGAAGCAGATAGAGAAGATGAGAGCTTCACCCCCTCAGCTTCCCATGGAGATTTGTGGGGATCAAGTCTCTCAAGAGGATGTGAGAAAGGCAGAGAGAATAAGGAAATCTTGACCTCTCCCATGAGACTGCCTGCTGGAATTGTTATGCCTAGATACCACCCTTTCACATGGAATCCCTAGGAGGAAGTTCCAGACAAAGACAAGGAAATCAGAGGGCCCAAG
>PVJL010006826.1:0-86187 GCA_004026885.1 Lyroderma lyra | reverse complement strand
TGTTAGCGTGCTGTGTGTTAGCATGCTTGTGTGTTAGCGTGCTGTGTGTTAGCATGCTTGTGTGTTTGTTAGCGTGCTGTGTGTTAGCATGCTTGTGTGTTAGCGTGCTGTGTGTTAGCATGCTTGTGTGTTAGCGTGCTGTGTGTTAGCATGCTTGTGTGTTAGCGTGCTGTGTGTTAGCATGCTTGTGTGTTAGCGTGCTGTGTGTTAGCATGCTTGTGTGTTAGCGTGCTGTGTGTTAGCATGCTTGTGTGTTAGCGTGCTGTGTGTTAGCTAGCTTATGTGTGTTAGCATGCTTGTGTGTGCGTTGGCATGCTTGGATGTGTGTGTTGGCATGCTTGTGTGTGTGTTGGCATGCTGTGTGTGCATGTGGGTGTTAGTGTGCTTGTGTGTTAGCATGCTCGTGTGTGTTAGCATGCTCGTGTGTGTGTGTGTGTGTGTGTGTGTGCGCGCGCGCGCATGCGTGCACTAGCTGGATGAAGCTGGAAGCAGGGAGAACACTCGTGTGTCTATTGCAATGGCCTTTATAGAAGGCAAAGGTGAAGTAAACCAGTCTAAGGCGATCGTAATGGAAATGGGGTTAGCTCGTGTGACTCTGGGTATGTCTCAAAGGTAGAGATAGCATTAAATATCGTCTTCAGTGACATAAAATATTTGGGAAGAATTTTAAACAGCTGCCTAATTAAAAGCAAGCACCAAACCTGTGTAGACGAACAGAATATGGGGAGGATGAGAAGTTCTGGTACAATCTGAGGCATCAGTGGAAGTCATAGTCTACAGTCTTGGCTGGAGTTTTCTAATGTTTCTGAGTGAAGAAGGATAGAACTTAATACTCCCTCTTCTTTCTTTTAGAGCAGGTGATAAATGGCCAAAGAGAATAGACTGACATGATCAAGTCCAATGGCACCTGGGGACAAAGCCTGAGGGAGGAGGAGCAGGCCCCCAAGGCCGGAGGCAGGGCCGCCCGTCAGGCCCTCTGCACAGCAAGCAGTCCCACCTCTCCACAGGGCAAGGAGTGACACTTGGCCGAGGGACATGGCTTGTAAGCTGCAGTAACTGTCTGAAATTACGGCTGCCTTGTCTCGTTTGTTCCCAAGGAGCACTGACAGTGTATAATTGTGCTACACGTGTTCTCTCCGACCAGGCACTCAGGATTTTGGCCTTGAGGGGGAACGAAATGAGGTGAGCAGCTCCCCCTGCAGCGTGCTAGCCAGGTTGACGTCTGCGTCGTGGGGCCCAAACCAGCCCCGCAGCTACAGCTCCGCTGGGACCTTCCCTCCCTCCGTGTCGCGCCGAGACAGCACTGAGGCTCACTTTGAAGATGAGGCACCGAGAAGGAGAGCCCAGGGCGCGCTCGGACGCGGACGGAGGGACGGGAAATTAGGTCAGATTGTGGCGTGGCCCGCTGGGAAGGCAGCGCACGCAGGACATGGGTGCGCTCCTGACGTCGCCATCCATGTCACCGTGAGCAGTCTATCCTAAGGACATAATGAAGGACATTTGAAAAATTTTGCAGACAAAACATGTAGTAGTAAACCACTGAAGATAAACTTTTATTATGAAATTAGATAAAATAAAGTTTATACATTTAAAATTGATGGTAGAGTGTATAGGAATTAATCAGGAAATACATGCACAAATTCTTGTGAAGTATGTTAAATATATTCAAATAGGTGTTATAAAAATATATAGAATTGATAGGTAAAGAAGTAAATAATGATGCAGATATACAAATAGGTTTTTCTAATTTGCTGCTATATTTTTTCAGCCAATATACATTAGTTATTAAAATAGAATTCTATGATTAGTAAAACAAAATAAGTACTTGCTTAGTTAAAAGACAATTCTCAGTTGTAAGTTTTTAAAAATCTGATTTCTCCTAGAACTAGAATTTAATATCATAAAACACAGTGAGTATTTCCTTTTATCTACTGTTTCTGTGGGTTTTCTTTGTACCAGTAAAATTCGGGGCGAGCATCACAGTGCTGGATGTCCTAGAGACCGTCTTTCCTGTTAGAGCTCAGTTGTCACCACCGTCTCTCTCCTCTCCCGACAGTCCCCTTTGCCCGGCCAAGGCCACCCCTTCCTCTTCACAGTGAGGAGCATCCCGTAACCGTCGTGTGGGAGGCCTCCGGAAGCCCTGTCTGCTGAGCCAGCTGCCTTCCCCGTTCAGCACATGCTCCGTCCCGGGCCCACCCGAGGCAGAGGGCATAAACCATGGCCTGCGCGTCAGCGTGGACGACGGTGCGGGGCTCTGTCTTCAGCATGGAGGAGCCAGATAGAAACGCAGGTCCCTTAACACAACCCTCACGTCGGTTAATTCAGCAGGTCCTGAGAGGTTTTCAGACCCCCCGTGTGATTGAGTCATCGTGATAATCGACCTACAAGAGCGACCGCATTGACAGGCGTGGTGATGTTCCTTAGTGGGACCTAAGTCTGGAGAAACACAGTTTCACTTCCTGCCTCCAACAGACAGTGTGGGTCTTAGACACAGACAAGAGGGTCCCTATCCTGTCTCTGGACCAGCCTCACGACCACCACTGCTGTTACAAATGAACAAGTTCATGAATAAGGAAAGGAACAATTGAATGAATGAATGGACAGATACATGATAGAATAAAAATGGTAATAATAAAATAATCCTCTTTTCTGTTTTTTTGTTTTTCACTTAGGTGGTTGTGAGGGTAGTTCACCCACATGCAGCACGTCCCATTTCAGTTTTGAACATCTTTAGCTGCAATGTCATATAACATTTCATGAATTTGGTTTTCACTCCAGGGAAGCAAATAGTTCAAAAAGTTATCAAATACAGATTTTCAACTTGAACCCTCTTGTCTCCATGGTTGGATATTGGAAAATGTGGCATGGGGATGCTGTTTATGCACGGGGTTGTGGGGAAGGATAGCAAATTCACACCACACTAATGTAAACATAAGGCATGCATTTATTTATACTTAGGTTTAATTTAATCTCTGAGAAGTAAACAAAATTCATATTCGAAGGTCACCTTTGGAAAGATGAGACTAAAATGAACAATAGTGGTCAAAAAATTAAAAATTAATTGTTTTTAATGTTCATTTCATGGTCAATCAGTACGTAATAGTGAAAACGCACAAGAACGAACCAAGGCAAGAGTTCAGGAACTTGAAAAGCAGGTTAAGTGACAGGACTGTATGCCACCGGTGAGCACTCAGAGACATTGACTGATGAACTGCAGAGCCTCTGACTTAGCAGGAGCTTAAAGTGAGAGCAGCTGAGGTTCGCAAATCTGTAATCTTGTAGGAAAACAGGGAAAAAGACATCTCAGCATAATAAGACTAATCTATTACAGACTTAAGACTTGATCCATTTGTCCTTGTAATTCAGAAGCTAATTCAAATACTGATATGATATATTGTGTTCACAACCAGTGATAATTATCACAGTGCACCTGGGATTCTCTTCTCTGATATTGAAAATATAGGTTTATTGGGGGGGGAATCACTTCATAAATTATACGTATAACTATCTAATGACTACGTTGTACACCTGAAATGAATATAAAATAATATTAAATGTCAACTATAATTGGGAGAAATAAAATAAAAAATAGTAATTCCTGGCCTTTCTCTTCTCAAACCAAGTATGGTTTGATTCTGATCTTAGTTTCCTCTGAGACATCTCAGTCCCTAGAACACCCCCTACCTAGAACACCCCCAAATAGGAACACCGGGGGTACACGCACACGTCACTGTGAAGAACGCAGATTAAATGCAGTCTGCATTGGAATACCACGTTCGAACAAACAGGTTCAACCCTGTGAACTTGCTAAGCTTTCTCCCTTCCCCATTTTTATCTCCTCATGCATAAATGATTAATTTCCCCTTTGACCTTTACTGTCATCTATACGACTCACTATTTGGAAGGTCACTTCCCTTTGATTTCTGCACAGATGTGCATAAGTGATGTCCATCTAGAGAAAAACGATCATTTTTCAGACACTGGGCTGGCTCACGTTGTCTTCAAAATACTCAATGATTTTCTGTGTAATTGACTGGTTGGTTTTATTAGTAAATATGGATTTGATTTTACTGTCTTGCCCCAGTTGAAGATAGTTTTTCATTTCGTTTACTCCTTTACTAAAAAACAACAGGAAAAATGACAATAACTACATTATGGAAAAACTATTCCAGTAGGAGTAAGGATGGAACCGTGATAGAATCATGTGCAAAACTAGAGAGGAAATAAAAAAACATGGTCTTACAATACTTTATCACAAAATGTCTTAAAGGTTTTGTTAAGCTCAATTATTTGAACTACAAGCATTTTTTTTTTCCTTTTGGGAAAGATAAAACTATGAGAATAGAGTGTATTATCTCTCCCACCTTGATTAACTATAACCACGGGTGACCCTCACAAGTACACCTGCTAAAAACAGGAGGAGACGTATCATTACTCAAATTGTAAAAGGTACATTTCACATTCCAGAAGCATGTAATTTCAAACTTATATGGTGTAAATGGGACCAGAATGAAGAAAATCACCCATGGTCCCATCTAAGAAAAACTGAAATTTTATGGGAAATGACACAGAGAAAATTCTAACAGAAACACCATTAAGCATTAAACTTCGTGGCATGAAGACAAATCCAATAGTGAAATATCGCTGCTCAGCGCTGTTGCTTGTCCTGGCACAGAAGGACTTTGAGGTGACTGTGGTGGGTGAAAAGAACAGGCGTGAACCACCATATGGAAAATCCACGTGAGGTCATACCTCTTTCAGACCATCTCTCTTTCTCAGATAACCGTAAGATGCATTGGGGAAAATGGAGTATAATTCAAAATTAAAAACATCAGTTCTACACAGCACGCCTGTCCTGGGATACCGAACCTTGATGGTTTCTGCCCACAATACACAGCGTTCCCCACCTGTGGGCTTACCTGCAGGTGGGCCGGTGCTGCCCACAGACTGGCAGGGCAGCCCCAGAACCAAACCGGAGGAAGCCAGACTGTATCCTTGAGGTAGCGACCGGGCCACAGGGAGAACCGGACCTGGAAGTCCATCAAAGCCAGCAGCAATCAGAGAAAACACAGCGTGGAGAAATAAAATAGCACGATGGGATCGATCAGATGACAAGAGAAATGCAAATTTTTGTGTCCTCCAGGTAAGCAGCGAGAAGACCTGACTCATTGCCAAGCACACGAGCATTTGAAACATGGCAACTTATTTTACATTTTGTAAATTAGGCATTTACAAAAAATATAAGCTTATGAAAATTTCTAGGCCATAAGAAAGAAAAGAGACAAATAAGACATTATTTCTTGTAACCATAAAAACACAAATGAATTTCAAACAAAAGGGCTTTGTTTTTGTTTTTTTTTGGTCTCCAAATATATTTAAGAAAACCTAGGTGTTGCTAATGTCCTCGCATTTGGACATTGGTTTTATCTGTTGCCATTTTAGCAAAACCAGTTTACTTGTTTATTTGTGTAGTGGCTGTTCTGCAGATTGCAATCTAGGTCCTCCATTTCAGCTTACTTGAAGTGAGTTTCAGACAACTGCCTGTGAAATGTGCAGGTGACTTTGCGGCCTTTCCCTGTTCTTTTGTTCTAGTGCTGTTTTGTGGTGGCCTTGAACCTATCCACAGGTTCTTCAAACCAGGAAGATTTTAAGAGCAAACAGCATGAACCCATGGTTTGGGAATGTCATCTAAGTGCATCTTAAACTCACGAGTGTACACTGCTTTATTTTTAGCTTTCATTCTATCGTGGGTTCCAGTATAACCGTCCCTAAATCAATCTGAGAAGTGTCAGTTACTAAAGCTTAATATACTTGACCCTTGAACAATATGAACTTGAAGTAGGCGGCCCCATTTATGTGCAGACTTTGAAAACATGTATCTGTACTGTTTTCCATCCGCCCTCCGCCCTGATTTGAGGCTGCAGGTGCACGGGGCTGCCAATAAGCATCGATCCACACCATTGTATTGGGGACTTGAGCCTCTGTGGACTAGAGGTCCTGGAGCCAATCCTGCGTACAAGCAGAGGGACTAAATTGGGGGGGGGGCATCAAAAGTTACATGTGAATATTCTACTGCATGGTGGATTGGTTCACCTAACCCCCAAGTTGTTCAAGGGTCAATTGTAAATTCTTTCAATAGCTATTGAGTTTTACTGTACCCTTCTAATTCTCTTTATCTCTTACATTTTAAATAAACCTTAGAATTATTGAAAATTTGCTAAATATTACCAATAAAACTTTCCTCATCCTTTCAATAAAGTGATAGATGAACTTATCTTTACAATACTGATTTTTTCCTGAGAATTATGTGGTTTTTTTATGTCTACATTTGCATACCTTAATAAATAACTATAGATAGCTACAGATTTAGATATAGCAAGTTAAATCATACTCTTTGTTTACTGATCTATCAATCTCAAATAGCATGTATTTGTTATTGAACAATTCTTTGAAATTATTTATTTTGTTTACTATAATTTTTTAGGTTGAGCTTGAATTTTCCTATTATACAAGTATAATAACATAAACTCAAATATTGAGAGCAACTTGACTATCAATGCTTATACCTTTTATTTTATTTACCATTGAATATTTTTAATTAACTTTAATTTTCATTTAAATAGGATAATAAATTCTATTTGATGTTTCCTCTCTGTATATGCAAATTAATGTCTAGATCCACTCCTTTATCGGTAGCTAATAAAATATGAAAATAAGGATGGCCATCTCTCTTTGTCATGGAGGTCAGACTATTAATTTTGTGAACTCATCCTAGAAAAAGTACTACACACCTCACTGCTGAATGTCACTATGGTCACCTTCAAAGTCCTCCCCTGGGGAGGCTGTGCACCGATGCCAGCGC
The DNA here is from genome assembly GCA_004026885.1 of Lyroderma lyra. NCBI lineage: Eukaryota > Metazoa > Chordata > Mammalia > Chiroptera > Megadermatidae > Lyroderma > Lyroderma lyra. The sequence goes on along the minus strand of PVJL010006826.1, from coordinate 79,325 downwards.
CTAGTCCACCCTTCAAAGCAATTTTGGAACTCTTTTTTCTGGAATGGCCATCAATGTTGGTTGGTGTCATGCTCGAAATCTGACAATTAAGTTTGCGAACTTGCCACTCATGATACCTTACTGAGTTGTTTGTACTGTACTGCCAACGTAAGCGCCCAATGGCACACGTATGAAGATGTTCAACTTATGCTAGAAATCATGCAAATGAAAATTAAACCCTCTTTTCTCCTACAAAATAGGGAAGATTCAAGGTCAAATATCAGGTATGAAGAAAAAACGAAAATATGTGTAATTAATTCTATTGCTTGAATTATAAATGGTTGAAACTTTATGAATTTATATTTGCAATTTGTGTCCAAAATTGTAAAATACTTTATTATTTTAACTATGAAATTTATTTTCAAATAACTTATACTAAATATGCAATAGATATTTATGGATAATCTAACAATACTTATATATAGCACCTTTCTGTGTAAAACTATAACCAACAGTCTCATTTAGGGAATGAATTAAGGTAGCACCTACTTTTCCAAGGTCTTGTTATTTTTTCACAAATCTATTAAATAAGGCAAATAATGTTTTAACTTTAATTTGCAGAATAGTATTTTTCAGCAGATGGTTTATTCTAGCAAGTTTCATGTTCACACTGTCCAATGTTTTTATGAGTTCAGCTGTTAAGTGAGAATATTTCATTGCTAATCTATCATGTGTGATATAACTGCTTATTATATACCTTAAAATTCTAGCAATATAATTATTTTCAGCTTGGAACAAATTAAAATCTTATCAGCATTTTAAAAATCGAAAGTTGTCTTCTTCTGGTTAATTATTTTAAATTTGTATTGTTCTCTGTATATTGTTCAGAGAGTTGTTTTGTTAAGAGTAAGAACTAAAGCTGATTTTTTTCCCCTCCTTATACCTTGCAGGTGTGTTAATAATTTCATTTATGAGAAAATGTTCTTTCATATCTACCTAAGAGGGGAACCTTTAGGAAAGTCTTCCTCCATGCTGCCTTTTGGTGTTATAATGACAGTAAGATAGTGAACCCATAATGTCAAATTAGTTAAGACAAAACAAAAGAAAATAATGTTTCAAGTCTTTTTTAAAAAACCAAACCAGTCATTGTCTTCTTTTGAGTTAACGTGGATTCCTGACATCCCCTGAGTATTGTAAAGAAGACTGTATCTGTGGGAAAAGCTGTGACAACCTAAATTAAGCATTTCCAGTTTTCCTTGGAAATACTAAATATTTTTATTGGCAGATTTCATCTAAAACTTGACTTTGGTTTTGACAATGACTTTTTGCATATGACACTAAAAGCCAGACAACAAAAGCAAGCCTAAGCAATGCCTGAAACTAAAAAGCTTTTACCCAGCAAAGTAAACAATCGACAACAAAAATAGCAAATTACAGAATATAATAAAATATTTGCAAACTATATATCTGGTAAGAGGTTAATGTGAACAATTTATAAACAACTCATATAACTAAGTAGCGTACAAAACAAAACAAAAAACAAACCAACCTGTAAAAAATTAGGCAAAAGGGCCTGCATAGACATTTTTTTAAAAAAATACCTACACATGGCCACCAAGTATGCGAAAAGGTACTCTCCATGACTAATTATCAGGGAAATGCAAATCAAAGTGACAGTGATATACCACTTCACACCTGTTAGGCTGTCCATTATCAAAAAGACAGAGATAACAAGTGTTGGTGAGGAAGGACAAACTCTTGGGCACTCCTGGTGAAAAAGGAAACTGGCCACACATTCTTGAAAACAGTATGGAAGTTCCTCCAAACAGGTTTTAAAACTGCCAAGTGCTCCAGTAATCCCACTCTTGGGTATGTATCCAAATGAAATGAAGTCACTATCGCAAAGAGATGTCCCGTGTGTGTTACACTCACAATAACCAAGCTATGGAACTACCCTAAACATTCAACAGATGAATAAAGAAAATATGATGTGTCTCTATAAAGAAATGTGAAGTGTATGTATTGAAATATAATTTACCTTCTCCAATTTTGTAGTATAAAAAATGATAGAAAACAAAGAGTTAAATGCAAACCCATATCTATTTGGTCGCCAAGTTCCTATTTTTCTCTTATACAGTAAGTAACACAACGTTTTCATGATTCTTGTAGTTTCACTAAGTTATTATGACAACATTAAAACCCAGTAAAACAAGTAGCAACGGTACAAATAAACTTTTTCAAAAAAATTATAATACCCCAAAAATTATTTTGCAAACTTTGACCCTGAATTAATAACCTCAACTAGCTTTGTCAAACTCTGTGTTAATATATACAGTAGATTCTGCATTAACCAGAACTCAAGCAACCGGCAAAGGCATTTGAGTTTGAGTTAATGGAGAGTCTACTTACACTGGCCCAGCATCTACCCACCCCAAGGCTGCCGGCTAACTGAGAGTCTATGGGAATAAACAGACCCTCAATCTTTAATATTGTTAAGGAACCAAAACTCAAGGATGTAAATCTGAAGATCTGATTGGCTCTCCTGAGCAGCACTTCCTGAATTGGCCGCATCCCACCCAGCAAGTGAGGAGCGCGCGGAGAAGCTGTGCGGGAGGAAGGCTTTATAGGCTCGAACCAGGCAGGACAAGAGGGACAGCAGAGCAATGGCTGTTTCCCGAGTAAGGAGGGCTCTCACCAGCAGACTGCCTCAGCTTCTTTGGGGGCGTGGAGAGGGCCCACGTGGGAGACCATCACGCTGGTACCGACCAGAACATTCCAGACTGACTGAAAATGACATTCCTGGAGAAGGTTGGAACTGCAGCTAGGTGAGGGATTAAGTTGGGGGTCATGGGCTTTACCACGCGTGACTCCATGGTGAGCCCATGCATCATGTCTTTAGCACTCTGCAATATGTGCGATCAGCATGCTCCTTCGCATTGTGGATTCTAAATACTGGTGCAGTTATTAAATAATTCCGCAATAAACCCATCTCTCAAAATGGCGCAATGTCAAGTCAACACCCATGATTGAACACGGACGAAATCAAGGCGCTGCACCCCAGGGCGCGCTGGCGTCCCCGAGAGCAGCTGTCACGGTGACACCCACGCGTTCGGAAAAGCAGATCACGTTACTCAAAGGCGGCCCCCCGTGTGCCGTTCACACGTCGGTGCTTTATAATAAGGTGTTTTTGAAACACTTGAATTCATAGGGAGAGGCTTTTTTAAATGTCAATGAAATGCCATTTTCTCATGCTCGAACAACTCAAAATGGGGGAAAATTATTCTCTTCAAACTTTCTGAAACACTTTAATGTAAATTCTAAGAACAATCACAATAGGCTTCAGCTACAAATGTGAGACTACTGTAAATGTCAGGGTGGCTACATTTCAAAACTAGTTTTATAGGCATCTTTTTTCATCACAGTGATGTGCTAAATCTTTTAAAAATAAATTTTACTGTAAATTCTCATTTTGGTCAAGATTCTGTCCAGTTGCAGTTTTAAAGTTGAAATTCGGTTAAGTATGCAATTATATATTTATAAAATTAACATATGTGTCTATTGTGTGAAATATTTGAGAACCTGTTATATCAAAGATACCTTATTTTATGAAACACTGATTACTTTTATGCAGATTTCTGGTTAAAATAATTGAAAAAGAGTTGTTCTTAGTTCAACTCTCTTTTACTGTGGGGTTTATCTCCACATGATTTTATAATCTGCAGAATATTTCAGCAACTTTGTCTCCTATACGATTGTAAGACCAATAGAAGACAGTCTTTTTTTCTGAAAGGAAAAGTAATTACGTATGTGCTTATGAAAGCCTAATGGCTTAACAGTTTGGATAACAATTAGAATAAAAATACACGCTAACGTCCTGTTGCCAGCAGTATAATTTAGGTAATAACACAATGAAAGCCCCTTTTATAAAGTGCAAACCATCTCTGATGACAAGAAGCACAGCAAGGTCACATGAGAACGGACTTAACGGGGTTCAGGGACGCTGGGAAGAATAGGAGGAGCCAGCGGAAACGTCAGGAGTGAAAGAACCATCTGTCATCTTCATTGTGATGACAGCTTTGTGGGTTTCTTCATGTTTCAGGATTCTTCAAATTGTATTTACTTTTCCGTGTATTTCATGACATGTCGTCGTAACTCATACTTGTTACGCATACTTGAAATTCCTCCCAATCAAAATTTATAAATACACGGCCGACTTGTTGGCCCAATTAACCAACTATTCCATCCAATAAGTGACGAGCAACTTTATGAATGGTCACCCAGTAGACATTTGAGGGAACAAGGACTGTAGAATTGGTCTCAGTTTGTTTCAAATGCTAAAATACTTATTTTCATCTCTGTCCCTTTTCTGTGACGTGTCACTCCCTAATCTTGCTTCAGGAGACCAGAGATGAAGGCCACACGTAAGGTCTCCATGGTTACCATGCTTGGATGCTCTGAATCCCTGCTAAGAGAGAGATCCAACACCTTTCTGAGTTCCTCTGAAGACTATGTCTCTGGTCAGATGGGAAGTTCCCAAGATCCTCAGGGGCTGCCCAGAAAGCTGTCAGTTCTGTGAGAAAGCGCACCACTTTGGCTGGTATCAGAGGCAGGTGGCCTATCAACACCTGTCTCACCGAAAGGGCACAATAGTTGTTCTTCCAAGAGTAGAAATACAGATTTTAAAACTGCATGTCCATTCTAAATCCTATGGGACTGGTCCCTGCCTACCAGCGAACGCTGGCCGATCACTCCTCTGTCCCAAGCTGAAGGTTCTGCATCATTTAGACGTTACCTAACTTAAATTTCTCTAGTCTTTTTCTCTGGTCTTTTCCTTATCCAGTTTTACATGTCTATCACTAAGCAGCTTAGAAAAGTTGAGTGCATTTCCTAAATTGATTCTCATAGTAACAGCAGAACTGGACTTGGAATCCAAGAATTTTGACCCAAAGGCATTTTTCTGAACCGTTCTGTGTTTTTGCCTTCCCAATCAGAATTGAATTGGATTAGCTCTCTCCTGGATCAACTGACCCACTTCTCTGGCATCTGGGTTCTTTGGCAATACTAGGGTGACAAACACTCTTCTGAACAGTCTAGTGCAGGTGGGTGTCCACTGCTAAAGGTCTGTGACCCTGTTTATAAAGCCCTCGGAGTGTCTACAGTCAAGAAATGATGTTCAGATGAATTTCTTCTGGGCATCTGGCGTTTACAGCAAGCTCTAAGTAACTTCCTGGAGTCATGATATTGGCACTTTTCATTAAGCCGAGGGCACCTACATCAGAAGCACCTGGCTTCTTGTTAAACACGGAGACACGAAGTACACACTTCAGCTTGATTCAACATCGTTGGCATTAGGATTTGCAATTTGCTGACTCACAGGAGATCATTTTGACACAAATTAGTTAAAGTACCATAGATGTACTGGGGCTTTGGGCAACAAATGAGAGTGTATTGTGCACCTAAAGTAGAATTTTTAGTTTGTTTGGAATCCGTGCACTAAATAACCCTCTCACTAAAGATTTTCCTGTGGAAGTAATAAATGGTACCCAACAGGAAGGACTGGTCCTTGTCCAAATATGTGCTGTGAGGTGCCAGTGTGTAAAATGTTATAATCAACACGATAGCATGTGGCATATTGAATCACTGCCAGAACAATAACAAATCATTAGAGAAAAAGGTATAAAGCAAATAAAAAATATATCCTCCAAGCAAGTAACAAAAAACTATGAGATGTAAAAAATGTGATTTGACTGCAATGTGTGGTAAAAACAATGAATGATTGTAGTCAGCAAAATAAAAGCCCAGAAGTTAAGTTCAACATGAGATGATAAACTAACTCAACCCAAGCCCCTGCAAGGCCCTCCGTCAACATGAGGACAATGACACTGACATAATTTAAAAGAAGTTGACCCACACATATCTGTTCAACTGATTTTTGATAAAGGTGCAAAAGCAGTAATATTTCTAATAAATGGTGGTGGAGAAATTGGGCAATAAACACATAAATAATAAACCAACAAACCTGGACTGAAAACTCATTTCTTAATCAAAAATTAACTCAAAATAGATTATGGGTTTAAATGTAAAATAAAAAATATACAACGTTCATAAAAACAAAACAAAAAACATGAAAACATCTTGGGGATCCGGACTAGACAAAGAAGTGTTAAGACTACAAGTGTTAGAGTTGGTACAAAAGCATAATTCTTAAAAATATGCCTCTTCCATCATTCATTCAACTCATTCTTTCATTCCTTTGGTAGAGTAGGTAAGCAGGAGCAGGGAGACGTGTCCTGGTCCAGTCCCGGCCGCCTCTAAATTACAAAGATGACGTCATCAGAGAAGGAATGCAAAGACAGGAGTTGGCCTGTTGGGGGGCCCGACCAGGCACCCCTAAAATAGGCAAAGCCCTCAGAAAAGAAATGCAGAATGAGGCCATCAGCAGCTGTCCTCAAACTGAGTAGATAAGTGATCAGAGACATGCGGGATGCAGGGAGATGGCCCCCCTGACCCAACCGGAAGTCCCGCTCCCCAGAACTCGGCTGTCTGTGGCTTTGCTGCTCTCAAATGAGTCACAGAAGAGGGAGGGTGAGGGGAAACCTCCACCCACAGGGAAGAAACCCCCAAGGGATGGACGTGGGGGGCTGCTTCCCTCTCTGGGGCCAGCCCGCCCCCCAACTCAGAGTGCGCCTTTCTACTGACCAACTCTGCACTGCCTCTGTCTGCACCAGCTCTGTCTCTTGACCGAATTCTTTCCACCGGGGAGACCAGAGCGGAGGGAAAAATGGTCATTTCACGGAAAGGTTACCAGAAAATACTCCTAAAGCTGATTTACGTCGTTGTAACAGTGTCTAGTGCGTTAAAGCACCCTAATGGCTCTGCTTCACCCTCTCCCTGGAATCGGGGGGCCTGGAGAAACAGTCCAGCCTCTCAGGCAGCCACCCGCCTGGTGCAGAGGACAATGCCACATGTGGCCTTGGAAGTCCCCGGCGGGGAGGTGGCACCACCCACGGGGACCAGCTGTCAGACAGGGTCACTGGGCCTTGGACTACGCGGAGGGCCAGGAATGTGCCTTAAAGAGACCTTCCGGTGGCATAGAAGACACAAGCGAGAGGGACAAGGCACAGACACCTGGCGGGCGCTGGCGAACCCGGGACTTCTGTCGTCGTATGCCGGAGTGTCCGCGCTGCCGAAAAATTCCCAGGAAAACAGAACGTTGCTTTTAGTTTTTGAAAAATGAAAACTCCAAGACAAGAGAAGCACGAGATGCCCTTTTACAGCTGAGGACATGTTACTGCCTGGCACGTCAGCTCTGGCTGTGGAAAGGAAACAGCTCCACAGCAAACAGAAGGGCTGCCCCCCCCCCCCCAGAGCCCTGGGGGTCCTCGGAGACGCCCTCCAGCTGGGGGACAAGCCCACAGATTTACTTCTGGAGGCTTTACAAGTTCCTCTTCAGGAAGCTGGACTTCCAGAACAGTGAGAATCAGCCCACATAGAAAAGCAAATGTCTGCTATTCCTCAAGACAGATGTGCATGTGACTTTGCATCTTCTGGTTGAAGTGGAGGTACGCCTACTGCACAGGTCTACGGGGTGTCTGCCCACCTCGGGTTAGAGGAAGGACGCATCAGCACATGCAAATGCGCTCTGTTGCACTACTTTGAAACCAAACATTCCGCAAGGGAACCTTTCAAACTGGAAAAAAGAAAGGTTTGCAGATCTGCTAGGTAAGCACAGAGATGTTTGAAAATGTAGGACAAAATGTTTGTCGATGGGACAGAGACCAGATGAACGGCATCAAAGCTAACGCTCTGGGATGAATACCAAAACAGGTCATTTTCAAGTCCAGCTCTGAACAAACCAGAACTCAGCAGAGAGATGCACAAGGAGCAAAGAAGCAGGAGAGAAAGCTCTAACAGAACGAGAAAATTGAAGTCTATATCAAAGCATAAAAGAAGCAAAAGTGAGAATTAAAAAAAATAGAAAAGAGCAGCACGATTTCCGAAAAGGAAATTGGATGGACCTGTTGTTGAAGCGGAATTCATCTCACTCTTTTCAGGCAAAGTGAAAGGAGCGCGGGTTCTCGAAGGGTCGAAAGCAACACCAGGTTTGAACGGAACGTGTGCGAGTCAGGAGGTGGCTCCGATGGCCTCTCGCACTTCGGAAAACACTGGCAGGTACATTGTTCGTCCCCAGCCAGAGTCCAGGCTCACCACAAGGCCCAGGAGCCCAACCACAAGGCCTCGCTCTCACCGAGCACGAGACAGACGCGTGGAAATGACGGGGCCCAGCAGCCTCCGGGACGGAGAGCCCCGACCCCTGACGTCCGGCGGAACCTCCCCACAGACCCCCCAAGTGACGCCTTGGTGTGTGCGCTTTTACTGACCGAGTCCTATTTCATTGTATTTGTTGAGGTGACAACCATCTAATTATCTAATTAAGAAATGGGCAGCGACATGGCTCCCAAGAAGACACAAACGACCCACAGACCTGAGAAAAGGCTCAACTTCACTCGCTCTTGGGGAAATGCCAGTCAAAACCACAAGGAGATGCCACCTCACACCTGCAGCCCCTTTAAAATAACGTTAAAGGCTTCGACTGCTCTGTGCCGTCGAGGTTGGAAACGCCGACGTGCATAAATTGGAAACATACAGAGATGTCAAAGAATTAAATTGGGGCGAAATCGCAGCCCTAATGAGCGTGCTCCCGTAATCCTTGTCGGTGAGGACCGCTGCCCAGCACCCCGCTGACCGAGCCGCGCTAAAGCACCAGAAAGGGGCGAAGCACCCCCCGTGCGAGACGGCCGCGGGCGGGCTGCCGGGCCGGGCAGCCCCCAGAGGCTGGGAGGCGATGACGACTTCCTCCCGTTCTCGAAGTTCCGCTTCCTTCACTTGTCACAAACCGCGTCACGTCGACCGGAAGGTGGTCGCGTTGTCCAGGACTTGGCCTCGTCCCAGGCCCTAAACACTGCATCGTCTCCAAGTGTTGTCCACCTGCTTTTAATGATAAAGCCTGTCCTCCTCCTACAGTCCCTGAAATCGTGTCCTCTTAGATTAGCGAAGGAAAATGAGGTTTGGGGGGTGCAGCACCCACAGCAGGACGCAGAAATTCAATAATCACAAATGGCACGACTGCAAAAGCCAGCACTCGTGTCCGACTTGGGAGAAGGAGCGGACCAAACGTTTCAAGGCACACGATGCAAAGTCACCTCGGGGATCGCTGCTGGCCGTCACCACCTCTGCGATCGTGCTTCCTGCTACGCGTGGGGTCACTTGGAGTTCCTCGTTTGTTTGGGTTCTTTCTTTCTTTTACTTGCTTTGGCACTGTTTCTCCACTTATACATTCATTCATCCATTCGTTTGTTCCTTCTTGAAATGATTATTGTAACGAACAATTATTGCCAGCTCAATATGTCAAATCCTGTTTTATTCATGAATTAAAAATTAGAACATTATTAACATCAAATATGTTGACATAAACATGTGACTTTATTACAATGTATATGATAATCAGTTGGCTTTCACATTCAATTCTGGCGGAGAGTTTAACTTGGAGAGAGAATGAATTATGAATTAAGATTTGATCATAAGTCTGTTCAGTCCCCAAGCATGAGACAATTAGCTTGTGGCCAGAGGGGGACAAAGACCTGTAAGTAAAGGGTTTCATCTCTTAAATGCTCAGGAGATTTAGTGATAAGATACAACGAAAGAGTGATTAACCTGTTCTATAATGGAGAGAGGACTTTCAGCTCAGTCTTAATGGATCAGGAATTATTTATTAAGAGAGAAAAGTGCAAATATACTAATTCCAGAAGAAAAAGGGTAGTTAAAGTACAGAGATTTGGGGTGAAAAAAAAAGAAGACTTATTTGCAGGCCTGGGAGCAGTTTAATACGCTGAAGAACAGTATTACTATGGCGACAGTTAAAAACAAGGACACAAGAAAGGAACGCCCTCCACAACGTGCGTTACACAACACACCGAGTTTAAAGAAAATTCTTTTCTTTGTCTCAGCCCAGCCCTGAGTGAGCCCCGGCCCGCGGGCGGAAACGCCACTGTGTCTCGAGGGGAGCCCTGGAGCCACCGTGCTCCCCAAGCAGCTGCAGGCCGCGATGTGGGTGACAGCAGCTGCAGGGACGAGCCCACAGACGGCTGCACCCCCAGCCGGGTGCTGCGAGGCTTCCAAGGACGAGCTCGGGACTAAACGAACGCGGCAGCGAGAGGCTCTGTCTTTTGCTTTTTTTTAAAAATTTATTTTTATTGTTAGACTCATTGGGGTGACATCTGTTAGCAAGAATTAGGTAGGTTTCAGGCATACAATTCTACAATGCATCGTCAACTTGTGCTCTTTCTTTTCCTAGACAGGAAATGGGTTCAAGAAAAATTTGTCTCTAAGCTCTGAGGGGCCTCAATTTGTACCTCACCCGTGCAGTCCTATTTCGCTGTTTTCCGAGCCCTACGAAAATTTTAGTAAAACATACATCAAGTTAGTAGACTATGTATGAAAGGAAAGCTCCATACAGACCATTTCAAATATTATAGGAATGAGAAATGGTTAACAATTTTCTTTTCCTTTTTGGGGTAGCTCCTTGGCTGGGAATTGAACCCAGGCCAAGGTGTTAACAGTGCCAAAGCCTAGCCACTGCCCCACCGGGGAACCCCTAACAATTTTTTTTCTTATGTTCTTTTACAACATGCATCAAGTATATTTATTAATTCATTATTATTTGAACTTAAATTATGGTGAATGAACAACTACTTATCGGTAGTCTATTACAAATCACCTGCGCAATACATATATGAAGTTAAATATTTTAAAATAAATTGCGGAGAATGCACCGGTTGGTTGGAGCACGGAGTAACGCCTGCATTAGCATTGAGTTCTCTGTCAAAGCTGATGATGGAATGAGAGGAAAGGCAATATTAGGAGTGCTATTACCTCATTTCAGATTATTGCTTTAAAGCAATTAAAATTCTAATCGTTTTTCTGCTCCTTTTGGACTCAGGGATATATAAAATAGGAATATTAATGAATAATGATTTACCCTTTACAAAAAAATTCCTTTAGGGTCTAAATATAATAACCGCATTATCAGTGATAGGTACTTCCAATACAGGTTTTAGAATAGGGCCATAATGGGATATAATTTTATTACACATTTTTGTGATTTGGTTAAATATTTTGCCCAACAATTTTTATGTGTACCATTAAATTGTCTAATAGGAATGAATATATTTAATTATTGCCATAAAATGTTAATTCAAAACAAAGAACAATTATACCAATTCTGTCCATTAATAAAACAGAAGAAAAAAAGAAATACAAGGCTAACCTAATCATAAAATACTGACAAATACTTTGTGAACTATGGAAATGAGAAGTTTATAGTATTCACTCCTCCTTCTGAAGAAATTTAGGGTTGTAGTAAACATCTTTCAGAACTTACTCGTTTCTAAAATAGTTTGTTCATATAAAATTTACCTGGGTCATTCCTGATCACACATGCCCTTCCAGAGAAAGAAAACACGAGAAAAAAAATTGCTGAGATGGTAACTGTTACAAGGAAGTGTAATATTTTTAAGTTTGACATGGACTTTTTGTTTGCTCGATGACATTTATTAAATTCAATAATACAGAGCAAAGGCTTGGAGAAGTCGTAGATGGTTACGTTTCCACCTGTTTGCACGTACCCCCTTCTGGAAGCAACACCCCGCCCTTTCTCTGAGAAACACCTCTTGGCCACTCCCCACAGTCCTGATCTGACTCTTCGCCTGGGGCAGCTTTCTCCTGTCTAGGGGTGGGGCCAGGACGGGAACCACTTCCCTTTGCATTTAAATTAGGAGCTACGTGAACATTTTGAACAGTCGGCAAACTTGATTCTAACAAGACTGCACATTGGGGTTCTCCTGGCTCCTGTCCTCTCTAGATATGGATTGGATTTTGAAAAAAGCAACACTGGGAAATCAACTACATATGCATTTTCTTCCAATAAAGTGTTCTCTCAAGTTAACCAGAGCTGGATTCTGTTGCATTTAATCAAGTAATCAGAAGCAATACCCAGAGGTTATACAGCGATTCATCCTGAAATCCTTAAAGTCCAGTTTCCAGAAATAACTGAAATAGAGAAAAATTAGGCCCCTACGACGCCATGAAAGGAAGGGAGGCACACAGTGACAAAAGTAACCTTCAGGGAGTTCCCTGGTGGTGTAGTGACTGGGCTTCAGCGCTCTCAACGCCACGGCCTGGGGTCCATTCTCAGCCAGGGCTACCCCTGCCAAAAAAGGTAACCTTCATGGTTCTAGAATTTACAAGGGTTAAAACCAGAAGAGTGGTGACCTTGAGTAAGTCCTATGATCACATTCCTCATCACTTCCCTTTGGTAGGGATGCCTAAGCCAGGCAATTTACTATGAAATTTTATATTCCAAGTGTCTATGGTTCTGACACACAAGTTTTGCTCAATACAGATTTTTTTTATTTATTTGTTTGTCTGTTCATTTATTTTTGGTAGTTCCCTGGCTGGGAATCGAACCCAGGCTGCAGCATTGAGAGCACCAAAGCCTAGCCACCATACCACCAGGGAACTCCAGGTTTTTAAAATAATTAAAAGTATATTCTACCTACCACTTAAGTAGGAGAATTGTAGTGAACAGCTGTCATTCTCGTCTCCTGTCACATAAACCTTATTCAGCAAAACAATCCAGCCCACAATCCACTACAGAATTCTAAAGTGCCAGAGGTAGGCTTTGAGCAACTCCTTGCAACAACATTAAAGGGATGTGACAAGGCGAACCCATTTTAACAGAATCAGGATTGTGGGGTGCATGGAGGCAGGGACCACAGCAAAGTGCTCTCTCCTGGCCGTGGTATTGCCGGGAAAGTGAAATCTCAGGAGAACGCTGGGAGTGAGGCCAGTAGTGGCACCAACATTCCACTGCAGAGAGGGATAGGAGAGCCATCACTGAAAAAAACTGGTTGACCACACACTATATATAATATGTCTCACACTTTAAAAAATAAAAAGTTTGCAACAACACTATAAACTGCAAAGAACTATAACTACATATTAAACAATAATGCTTCGTTCTTCCTTCTTCCCAGCTGCTAGAAACTACTCATTTCCCCCCTCTCTCTATGACTCGGACTACTCTAGGGACCTCACTTACATGTGATTGTACAATATTTGTCCTTTTATGCCTGGCTTATTTAACTTAGCATAATGTCTGTAATGTTCATCCAGATTGTAGCACGTGCCAGAATTTCCTGTCTGTTAAGCCTGAATAATATTTATTGTACATATATACCAACTTTTGTTTATCTAATGATCCATCAATGTCCATAGGTAACTTGCTCCCATCTTCTGGTTATCGTGAATAATCTTGCTATGAACATGAGTGTTCAAATACCTCTTTAAAAATTCTTGCTTTTAATTATTTTTTTACATATACCCAGCAGTAGAATTGTCGGATCATATAGTAATGCTGTTTTTAATTTCTTGAGAAACTATAATACTGTTTCCAAAGCAGCTGGCTTTTACATCGCTACTGCCAGGAAATTAGAATGCGATTTCTCTACACCCTTGCCAAAACTTATATTCTACTTTCTTTTCTAATTGTAGTCATTCTAATGGGTGTGAGGAGATATCTCATTGTGGATTTAATGTGCATTTTTCTAATGATTAGTGACACTGAGTACCTTTTCATGTGCTTATTGCATTAGTACATCTTTTCCGAAGAAGTGTCCTTTCAAGTCCATTGCCAATTTTCCAATCCGTTGTTGTTGTTGAGTTGCAAGAGTTATTTAAATGTTCTGGATATTGACTTCTTATCGGATATATGATTTGCTAATATTTTCATCCATTTAATGCGTTACCTTTTTCCTCTGTGAAATGTGAAAAAAATATTTCATGAAAACAGTTGTTTTAGAAGAGTGTGTTATTTAATTTCTACTGATTTGTAGGTCTTTCAGGTTTCTTTCTGCTATTGATTTCTAGTTTCATTCCATTGTGATAAAAACAGGTACCTTGTATTATGTCTATTTATCAATTTGTTGTGTGACCTAACATATAAACTAACCTGGAAAATGTTCCATGCATGTACACTTGAGAAAAATGTGTGTTCCCCTGAGTAAAGTGTTCTGTATGTGTCTATTAAGTCTCAGTGACGTACGGTGTTGTTCCAGTCTCCTATTTCTTTGTTGATCTTCTCTTTGCCTATTCTACCCATTATTGAAAGTGGATTATTGAAATCTCCTTGTATTATTGTAGAGCTATCTATTTCTACCTTGAATTCTGTCCTGAGCGCTGGTGTTGGCCCTTATACATTATACAATTCATTTCTTTGTCTCATAACAGTTTTTGACTTAAAATCTTTTTTGTCTGATGTAGTATAGCCATCGCTGCTGTGTTTTGGTAACTTTGTTCATGAAATATCTTTTTCCATGCTGCACATTCAACATATGGGTGTGCTTAGATATAAAGTGGGTCTCTTATAGAAAGCATATTTTTAGACCTTGTTTTTATATCCATTCTGTCAAACTATGTCTTTTGATTGAGGAGTTAAATTTATTATACATTTAAAGTAATGATTGATAGAGAAAAATTTACAATTGTTATTGTGTTATTTGTGTTGTCTGTTTGTATTATAGTTTTTTGTCCATCATTTCCTTCCTTACTGCCTACCATTATATTTAACCATTTATTTTGTAGTGACATGATCCTTTCTTATTTGCTTTTGTGTATATTTTATAGCTATTTTCTTGTGGTTACCATGGGAATTACATAAAATATTCTAAAGCTATATCCTAAATCTATTTTAAACTTAAAATAAATTAACTTCAAATGTATGAAACATGCATACAAAAAGACTACTCTTTAACAACCCCACCCTCTCCACTTTGTTACTGCCAACACAAATTACATCTCTATATATTTTATGTTTATTACAATTCTATCATATTTTCTATCCATTAAAATGGGTTTAGAATTTTTGTTGTCCTTTAAATCCTATAAAAGAATAAAAAGTGGAATTACATACCAAAATTATACTTACATTGGTTTTTATATTTGTTCATGTATTTACTTTTACTGGAAAATTTTACATTTTTATATGGCTTTGGCCTCCAAGGTTTTTGCTAAGAAACTTTCCTTTTAAAGATTCCTTGTATGTGAACAGTCATTGTTCCCTTGATGCTTTGTGCAAGATCCTCTATCTTTGACTTTCAACAGTTTAGATCAAAAGTGTCTTGGTGTCGGTCTGTTTGGGTTTATCCTATGATGTTTCTTTAAGCTTCTTGTATTGGTATATTCACGTTGTCATCATTAATTTTATGTTAATAGGTCATAGGATGCCCAGATATTTGATCGAGAATTATCTTGAGTGTTTCTGTGAAGGTGATTTTGGGACTGATTAACGCTTAAATCATATGCTGAGTAAATCAAGTAGTACCCCTAATGTGAAATTGAAGGCCTATGTACAGCAAAACATAAAACCCTCCTCCAAGTAAGACTGGCTGCCTTCAAACTGGGACATCAGCTTTTTCCTGCCTTTGGACTTGAGCTGACCCCAACCAGGTTAAAACAGACCCGCAAAATAAGTTGTAAATGAAGTGTGCTCTACTTCCTTTAGAATCACGGACTAAGGCCCTACAGTTCCACAATGACAATGACACAGGCTGCTGACTTCACGACAGCAGGCAAGGCAGGGAAGGGGTTGAAGTAAAGGCAATTAGAAGCACCACAAAGGTTTCCCAGCATCTTTAAGTCCTGTGTTTCTGGATTCAGCATTCATCTGGTTGCTGTAAACCTTAGATGATTTTCCTGAGTTCTGACCAGGTTGGTCCTGATGATTCCTGCTTGTTTGTTGTTGTTGTTTTGTTTTGCTTTGCTTTAATTTCAGCTCTTCTATTTTGCTGACGCCACTTCTTTGTCACTCTTTGTAGTCACATTCTGTGCTCAGGTACAAAATTTCCTGAAGGTTGAGACTTTTCTTACAGTCGCATATTCCAAGAAAACTTGATTTAAATACTTGTATTTTGCTGTACTCTGTCAAATTTATGGGAGATCACCTCTTTAAATGTGTAACAATGCAAAGGAACTGAAACTACTATAAAAACAGTTCATTAACTCTGA
The DNA here is from genome assembly GCA_004026885.1 of Lyroderma lyra. Taxonomy (NCBI): domain Eukaryota; kingdom Metazoa; phylum Chordata; class Mammalia; order Chiroptera; family Megadermatidae; genus Lyroderma; species Lyroderma lyra. The sequence continues at coordinate 63,224 of PVJL010006826.1, read as the reverse complement.
GTCAGGTGAGCTCAAAGGACAAAAAACATAGAGTGTCTTTCATCTTTTCTCTCTTACTTAATCCTTAAACCTACATTCAAGGAGCAGCTCACTAAAACTGAGGTCAATAGATGCCACTGACGGTTCTAATGATGGAAAGGCTGTCAGAGTCTCATTCTTGTCACTGTTGTTTCTTGTATCACTTACTGTCAAATTTTTTTTATTGTAAGCTAAGTGTATTTTATTTTAAATAATGAAATTTATAAACAGTCAGAAATAAATGTTATAAATTATATAGAAACTGAGATTTAATGTTCAAAGTTTAGTGATTAACTTTGCCCAACACAATGGCAAAGCCAAGCCCTTAGATTTTGAAGGCATTAGTTCCATTTTTTGTTTTACAATTTCTTGCACCTTCTGAAATGGCTTTTTGTTACTATTACATTTACTATTTACTATTACTATTACATTTTATATAATGTGAAAAGAGAGAGAGCTTTTGTCAAGTAACTCACAGAAATAACTAATTTTGACTACAACCAAAACCATTGGCATTGGTTTGTATTAGAAAAAAAAAATAGAAACAAAAGCAAAACAAAAACTGGAATCAGAACAGAGGTAGAAAATATGAGTAATAAAAAAATGAATGGTATCATGTCAAAGAGAAGCTACAGAGTGATAACTGCAAGAATCTACAAAGCAAATTAATATGATAGATGATAATCATGTGTCCTTGGGGATGAGAAGTGAGACCATGAGAAAGGAAAGTCTTGAATGGAAACAACTGAAGAAAGAGACTTACGTAAGAAGATATTCAGAAGTTGAAATAGTTTTCCAAAGTGTGTTGATGTGTTTTATCCAACATTGGGTGTTTCTAAAAAGAAAATAGAAATTGGAGATTCTTTCCAGCCATCAGTGCAGATCACATGTGAAGAGAGTGAAAACAGAGAGGTGACCTTGCTTGACCAAGGTGAAGTTGCTTTAGTGACAGAATTACACCCATATAGTTGGCCTTGTAACAGCCTCTGAAGCATTTTCAATCTTATTTTGGCTTAAACGGGGAGCTAGGTAATATTCAAAGTCTTTATAGTCTTTATATCTACTTTGTAATAGCATACATTTAGTTGAATGGCAGAAATAGTCAAGGTACAAAAATTTAGGAAACAATAATTGTTTCGGGGCTGGTTTCTGGTCTTAAATACCTTACATTTTGCATATTCTCTGAAGATAACTGTTTCCTCTACGCAGTTTATGCAGAAGCAGCCTTGATTAGCAGTCTCTACACCTTGGGATTGTTTTATATGATGCTACTTGCCATCCATAGTTTAAACGTGATCCTGCCTTGGAGGAGGGAGACCTACACTGGGAAAGAACTAGACAGCATATGCCACAAACGAAGCATTGTCTTCCCAACAGCAGTGAGGGGCCAAACTCTGCCAAGGAGCACGCCAGAGAACAAAGCAAAAGGAAAGAGGCAAATGGAGGGGAAGGGTCCATATTTTTTTAAATGAAACAGCTCAAAGAGGAAGTTATAATTGTTGTAAATGTAATAAGCAATAATTGTAAAAACTGATGATATTTTAAGGTAACATTTCTTTCAAGTACAGATAAAACTTCATTAGGGGGAACTCTTACAAATGAGATGAGTAGAATACTGAAAGGATTTACTTTAAAGGTCAATATTCAATTACTGTAATTGCTAAGATACTGACATGGGGTCTGATTTATGGGTATTTGTAGGACAAAAATGTCCCACTTTTAGAAACCAAAGCATATAGTACAATCTCATATACCCAAACTGATTAGGACTGAAAGTGCCTGTGTGCTCTGGAGAGACCTGGCTCCCATGTGCAAATTATAATGGATTGTGTGCAATGCCATGGGGTCTTTGTAGCTCTAGGAGTTTTAACTAGGTCTCCTGTGCATTTCAGAGGCTTCCTAACAGCGGCTCGGACTTCAGTAAGAAATGACAGATTTGAGATGTTAAAAGATATTGCAATCCATACGTCAGTAGTGGGAGATGATCGCTGCGACTGGATCAAACAGCCACTCTAAGTCTACTCAACATTCAATGAATGTTTAAAAGCATAAAAGTAAGAGTTCTTATTTTTACCAAAATGGTACTTATCATGTATGTGTTAATACCTCATTTTCTGATTACAAGTGTCAGAAATTGATGATCATGGTCATGTTGTAATGAAGAAAGGAGCTAAGACACCTATTGTTAGCCTTTGGACACAGACAAATGTAAGGTATCTTCAGTCATGTGGTCATCCAACGTAAGTGCTTAAGGTGAGAGTGTCCTTAGGACCCGTGAATCAAAGTTCTACAGCAGGGCTGTTGAAACATATCTAGTTGTGAAACAGTTTATTCAAGCAATTTGGCAGTATAAAATTTAAGGCAAATAAAGTAGAGCTGCTTCAATGAAAGAGGTTTTCTGTACCCCAGCGCCCCATTGGTTCACTAGCTGACAATTCGGAGACACTGGGTCTGTAACAGTCCCAACTCTTTCGTTCCTGTTTTAAGAACAGAAAATGAATGGAATCAAGTACTAGTCACTAGACAATCTCTACATCGTATTTGTCAGTTCTAGTCTATTTTAGTGAGCCTAGAATCTAGCAAATTTAGACAAATCTGGTTTTTAGCGGTTGGCAGGTAACAAAGTTCATAATGGTTATAAAAGTGTGGTTCCTGGCTCATTCCCCAATAATCCCAGGAACCTAATACGTGCAAGCCATCCCGCTCTAGTCCTCATTGCTAAGAATTTCAAAGCTAATTAAGATGCAGCATTTCCATCTTTTACCCTCAAGGAGGTTGGAATAATGGAGGTGGGAACTGTACAAGTAACTGACCAAAACAAGCAAAATCAAATGCGTCCTGACATGTGCATATAAGCAATGTGCTTTCGGCCACAATGCAGCAGTTACTAACTTCAGGGGCCAGTGGGACTACGGTGACACTCTACATCTCCAGCCTCCATAAACTCCAGGGACCTTAGCCTTGACATGGGATAATGAGTTCCTGCTCTACGTGACCACTATGAAAGTAAAATGCAATGACACTTCTAGTCTACAGTGGCAGGAAACGTGGTGGTTCTGTTGCCAGTCAGCTTAGGCAAAGAAGGGAAGATAACAGGCTTTGGGATTGTGGTCTGAGAGGTACAAGGGCAAATCCGCATGGCTCTCCCTGGAAGGCATACTGGCACACACGCGGCGTGAGCCCGTTTCAGAACGTGACGCCACCCCGCTGAGGTTTCCTTCTGCCTCGTGCTCTGACGGGCACGATCTTTCCCCCCCTGCCTCGGACCATGCGGGAGGTGATGGGAAGGGCGTTAGTAAAGCCATGCGGGTCCTGATACCTAGAAATTCTGGTTCCAATTTGTTTTCCTCACTGCTGCATTGTTTGCTCATTGGTGGCTCTCTCACCTTTTCTTGGCCATGCATATTTAATTAATACTGTTTCACTGCCAAATTCACTTTATAAATCTCCCCAGACCCCAGTGTTTCTGCCTATGCTGACATTTCTCTTGCGTATACAGATCTGAACAAATAGCATTCGTTTCATTTAGCACACAATTAGTGAATGGTATCTAGGCATTGTGGATGAATCCAGGGATGCAAAGGTAAAATAAAATATAGCTTTTGGCATCAACCCATTTAATTAGCATGCTTTTGCATTTTGTAATAGTCCCTCACTTTTTCTGCCACATTAATTCTATACTAACTTTTTCTTCCTTTCACTACGGATTTCCACAAATACACACTCACCTCCTTGTCAGATGGAGAGTCCTTGCTTGGGCTTTGTTGCTGGGAGCACAAGGACATCAGTGAAACGTGAGATTGGGTGGGAGGCTCAGGTGCCAGAGGTGGCCACTACCTGGGAAATGCACTTGCTGGTAGAGCTGGTCTGCAGAAATCACCAGAAGCCCAGTGATGGTGTTGAAATGGTCACTTTTTAGGCTAAAGGACAACCTGGCCCCAACCCACATGTGGGAAGTTCTCAAATGTCTTCATCTAAGAAAAACGTCCCACGGGAAGCGAGTCACATCGCTGGGCTCTCCATACACCTTTACGCTCAGGCGGTCCCCTGAACACAAAGGGAACTTAAGCACGTCTCGATTTCATATACAGACGACATCTTCGTCCACACACTCCCATCCATGTCATTACAGATGTGTTTCGTGCCTTTGGTGGCCCTGGTGTCATGTCCCTGGTAGTACTGAGGGTGGTGAAAGGTCAAAGAAACAAGGTCAGAGTATTTTCAGCAGAGAGGAGTCCGGCAACCCGGGGGCATCATGGGGGTGAGGCCAGCAAGCAGGCTGGAGCGTGAAGGATTCAGAGAGCTCAGGCAGGGGGACGGAATGAGGGAGACATGGCCAGGGTGGGCATGGAGCCACGTCTCAAGCAGAACAGAGAGTCAAGGATGAATCATACCCCGTCCTCAGCCCGACTCCCCCGTGCGCATTTGCTCCCTCGTCCCCGCATTCTACTCGCATTTAATAGAAGAGCCGTGTGTCATAGCTAAAGCTCTTTCAAAGATTTGAGCGTCTTCGAAGCTACTTCTAAATGTTGTTAGTTAACGGACTCGAGTAACTTAAAGCAAAGCATCAAATTAATTGCTTCTTTAAACTGGAGAGAATGAACTTAGGAATCTGTGATTCGGGATTAAAGCCCAAAGAGGACTTCTTTGCATGATGGCATGTGCGTGACTCCCAGGAAGCTCTGCGTGATGAAACCTGTGTGAAATCCCCATTTGCTGTCAGCGACGCAGCACATACAAACTCTGCCGAAGGCCCAGACACTCTCTGCTCCTCTGCGGCTGCCCCTCGTCCCGCAGGCAGCCGATACGGTCTCCCCCTCCCTGGAATCCTGGCCAATTCCTGTTCACATACGGAAGGGAGAGGTGGCCTCCAGAATCCGACGGCCTTATTCTAATTCCAGCTCTGTGGCCACGGGAAAGAACTTCATTTCCTTATTAAGTCTGACATCTTCATCATCTGAAAAATGGGGATATTCATAATATCATTACTACTAATAATATTAGTAATAGTAGCAATATTAATGCCTCGGTATTCTCCAGGCTGACGTTCAGGCGTATCAGCTGTTAGCACACTGAGTCGCTCTCTCTGAGGGGCCCTGCTCTCTGCTCGCCCAGGACGTCCCTCTACCTGCTGCCTGGACCACTGGAGCCTTAGCAGCTGACGTGGGATTTAGGGGTTGCCAGACTTTACCCTTCTGGTTGGCAGTGCGCCTGCCTGGTGAGTTGTTAGATAGTTTAAACCACTCCTACTTCTTGTCAGTATGACAGGCATTACGCTTTCCACAGTCTGGAGCCTTGAAGGGTTTTCGGGAGGTCGTTTTTGTTGTTACAACAAATATGACTTGTAATTCATGCTCAGTGTGTAAGTCTGTTCACTTCTCTGTTCGATCTGACTTCCTTTAGTGACATGTTTCATTATCACAGTGACTAACGGAGCGCTCTGCACAGAGTAGGCACACAGTGAGTGAAGGTTGAATTAACAAAAGAAAATCATCAATTCATCCCGTGTATCTGGATGTTGTAGTTCTGTAAACAAATCACCTTTTTGATCAACCGTTTTCATCCCATGAGAGGCTTAATGTCCTGGAATGACGGCCTTCATAACATTAGCAGGGGACTCTGTGGTCTTATATGTGGCAGAATCTTTGTGAGAAACCAGGTGTAAAATAGCAATCATCTTGAGCACGCTGTAAAAAGCTACAGTATTGTTTTATTTTGGTTTAAGTTTTATGAAACAAAGACATTGAGAGCAACACCAGTTTATCTTTATGTGGGACCTCTCAGATTTGAGTTGGCTTGATAACATCAAAACATCAAGAGGTGGGCTCAGCCTCGCATAAACTATAAACTCACGGTGGTCACACAAGCGGGGCAATATGACAACCAGGGGTAACGTGACTACTCTAGATCAATGCCCACAAACCAGAGACTGAAATGCCAAGGACCTTGTCAACATAGTACGCACAAAGCAACGTACAATCAAGCAAGTAATTTTTCAATGACTGAAAAATACTCTCTAGCAGATCTCCACCAGAAGCCAGCCATCGGAGGTGTTGAAGAAACATGGATGGTGCGATGATAAAGGATGCAGGGAATCACTCTTATGGCCCTCAGCAGTCACGGTGGCCACTGACGTGAAATACAAAACCTCACTACGAAGGCTTCTTGCACTTGTCTTTATGCCGGTGGGTCATTAAATCCCGCCCGCCACGGGTTGCTGGGTCCCAGGTGATGGCATAAAAGAGGAGCAAGCACTGCCCACAACCCACTTCCAACTGAACCAACCCCTTAATTCAATGTTGAAACTAAATGATCTCTTTATCACCATGACCTCTACCCTTCTCTCTCATCGCCGACCGATCCCCCTATTTGTTCCAGAGCTTCCATCAACGCCCTACGTGACAGTTCCTCACCAACCGCCTGACCTGCTTCTCCGCTTCGTATTTTGTGGCTAGAGGACACATTTCTCCCCTCTGGGAAAGGTTCCCCTCTCTTACACAGCTTGCCTTTATTGAGTTTTGGTCCAAGTCTAGTCACCAGAGTCTCTACGACGTCAAGGCCCTCTTCCAAGCTGCGCGAGCATGCAGATCTGTCCCTGCACCTTATTGAGACTCGTCGTGCCAGGATTACACACACCCTCCACCCCCACATCTACTCTACAGGAAGAGCATCTGAGCTGTCAAATGTCTGTTTTTGCTTTTCGATGTTACTGTTTTTATCATTTTCTTACATTAAATTTAACACAAAAGCTGTATTTATGATAGGAAAGGAATTCTCACTGATAAACACAAGACTGCTTTTACTTTACCATTTTGAGAATTAAAACCGCATCATTTCAGAAAACAAAAACGGCATCATTAATGTCATACAGGCTGTTCATAGGTCTTCAAACCTGCAAGTAAATGATGCACAGTAAACAGTTAATCAAAAGTTAATATTTTAAAAAATATATAAATGAGATTATAGCGACATCAAAAAATGCACGTCCTATTTTGTTGGTGACATTTTCCATTATCCTTTATTTAATTTTTTTTTTTTGCTATCTATCAGTAGATTTTTTTATAAATGAACAATCCATAATTCTAAATAGATGTTGTTATATTATCATCTATTATCAAACAAACTTTTTTCAAATTGCTACGAGCTTATCTGCTTGAAACACAATCACGTGGAGCTTTTTAGAACTTTGCGCTCCAAAATTTATTTTGTTATTTATTTTTCACATAACTATACATGTCACAGATGTTATGACAAGAGTGTCAAAACTAATCAGGCTTATCACAGCTGGTGGTTTCTAGTCCTTTTTGCTGTGCACGTCTTCCTTGCTACATAAAACCTACGTGTGGAAAACTGCTGATTGCCATGATCTACTAGAATATTCTGATGCCCAACTATATCCACTTCCTGATTTCCTGCCACACTCCATGATTTCTGGATCTGATTACTCATCAGTGTTGATTCCTCTTTAGTAATCCCTTCATGACTCTTTCCAACTATTGGGATGAAAAATTGGGCCCCAGAGCAAACATTGTTTGACACTCCTACATTACAAACACACACACACACACATAAACATAGGGAAATGATAGCTTCATCCTTTATAGGGACACTTACCTAAGCACCTCATTTAAATCATTAAAGGTACAGTCTGAGGGCACGGTATAGAAAACTGACAGAGGATGCCAATGCATGACATGCATTTGGCTTCGGGTTGTCCATCATAGTTCAGAGTCTCAGAGGTCAGCAGCGGGTCATGCCAGGAGGGAATTGCAGGGATTCAAAGTGCTGCAGCCTCATCTGGAGACAAGTGCTGGGAAAGATGGGGCCAGGAGTGCTAACCCACCAGGTTGCTTGCTGTCTGTGTCTGAAAGTCTCAGAACTGACATGTAGGCATTTGACGTCTAAATGATGAATTAGTATTGCTGAGTTTCATCATAAGGGACCCTGGATATTACACAGGTTAAATCTGGGACAAGCTAGCATACCTTCTTTGAAGAAAAACAACCAGTTAATTAACAACTTTTTGCCACAACAGCTGTTGAGATAATATACCATTGTTGGATTCCTGGGGTTTTGTTTTATACATGATAACTTTTTCATCCCAAAACACCTTAAATAAATACATGTAGAGAGTGATATTTCAGACGAAGACACGCTCACTGGAAACTCACCCCAGTAATTTCCAGTGAGAGACTCTCACGGGGGAGCCAAGTGAAACGTGCAGACAAACCTACATGTTTTGTTTTGCACATTCACACGAAGTGAAGGGGTGAAGAGGTGCCGTTTCTGGCATCTTCTGTTTGCGGCAGGTGTGTGGTGTCATGGCCACACGCTGCTGGGCCCTGGCATGATTGGCCTTTACCAGGCCTCAAGGGCCCTGCTCTGTGTTAGCTACATAATGTTAGGTGCGGTGTTGAGTACAAGAGGACCACAGGCCTTAGGAAAGGTTAAACATGCTTTCAAAGCGCGCTCACATCGATGGCACGCTCCCAAATGCCCTAGGAGCAAGCGAGGGGACGACAGTTCCTTGTTGCTTGCCTTTTGGTTGTTGCTGGGTTTTGATCCTGTTTCCAATTATTTTTGAAGATATAAAGAGCTCCTTTTAGTGTAACCCACACTACATACATGCACACAAATGATCACTCAGCACAGCTCGGAGCTGACGAGTAAGTGCACCATCCATGCCGCACCATTAGCCTCGAACCCCCACCCCCACAACCACACACTTCCAGCGCCTCCCTTTCAGTCTTGACAAGTTCAAGGGAGGGTCCCTACATCAACAAATGGGCCTGTGTTTCTTTGAATGGTTATTGCTTATGTCAGTGTGTCTCCATTGTCTTCACTGATAACGTTTCATGACAGCAGGTACACAATCCATAATTATCTTTCCCTGTAAAATTAGCGGAAATGAAAACGTAGCCTAACTGAGGGGCACGTCCCTTGGCAGGGCCTTGCGGGACCGTGGAAGTATAGCTGGGCGCTGCGTTTCTACACGGAAGCCCACGCAGGCGCAGCGTGCAGTGTGGGCCGGCGCTCTCTGCCTGCGGGAACGCGGCAGCCGGCGCCGCAGGATGCGTCTGTCCCGGGGCCCTCCTGCCGCCTCCGGGACTGCAGCGGTGGGAGCGGACCTCCACCTCCTAGGCCTCTCCGCCCTCAGCGGCCGGTTCCCTCCCCGAATGCTGGCAACAGTCCCACCCCCAGCCCCCTCCTGCCGACCTTGTCTCTTTCCCGGTGCAGCGAAGCCCGTTCTGCTGCTGTTTCTGGGCCGACCTCGCTTCATTTCGCCATGTCAACTTGTCATCGCATTTTCCATTGCCTTTTTTTCTATTTACTAAAATTAATTTGAATCCACAGGAAACTCGTGATTGAAATGACCTTTTTTCCCCCCTAAAAAAGAATTTCCTCCTAAATATATTCCTTCTCAGTACTCTGGGCGCAGGGCTCCACTCTGTCGTGTACTAGAGAATATTTTTGCAAGTGCTCTTTGGTGTTCGGGACTGCTTTGGAAAAGAAGGCTCATTTCAGAGTAGCTTCTTGGGTACAGTCGGAGAAGCTGAATTCTCCCTGAGTCCTTTCAACATTTCAAAATACATTAAGAATGAAAAAAAGTTCTTGAAAAGGAGAGAAGGTAATAATTGGAAACAAGTGGAAGATTGGGTCTTTCTTGTTTTAATCATAATTCTGAAAACTTAAAAGAATTGAATAAAAATTACATAAATAAATTTAAATTTCAACATGAAATAACCTCAATGAAGAAGTGAAAAGAAAGAAATATAGCAATGTTGACAATTCGGTGATTAGCAGGGGTTGCAAAGGTGAACAGGTGAAAGCACAGGGTGGGGGACACTGTAACAAGATTCACAATGCTACACATTTGTCAAAGCCCATAGAGCTTCACAGTGGGAGGAATTCATCGGAATGTCAGAATTTTCTCAGATATCATTGAGGAGTGGGGGACAAACTTCCAACCTAAATAACTGGAAATGAGTAGAGATGTCAAACTGACAGCAAAGTGAACCACACAGTGTTGACTCTAGGAGGTGAAATTCTTTCCCATGTGGTATGGGTTAATAATTCTTACAGAAGTTCGGTGGAATTGAACAATTATGTAAATGACGAGCAGATGGTGGCAACCACATTTCTGGCTGTTGGAGTGAGAGGCTACAGATAATCAAGAGTGTAGAATGATCGATGAGGTGATGGATTAGGGCTGGAGACATCAGTAGGCGCTCACTCAGCTTAATGGAAATAGGGGTGGCTGTATGCAGAAACGGTTATGGGTAATGAGTGTGCACAGGCTCATAGGTATACGTGTGCTTCCCTGTAGCAATAATGGCCCAGCACCCACACCCAGCACCCCCAAATACCATTCTCCAGTGACAGGAATGAAGACAGGTCCTGATCGGTTCACATCTCCTTGGGTGTCATGGCCATGTCACATTGCTCTAGAAGTTTCTCAGCACTTCCTTTCATTTTCTGCACCTATCGCCTTACAGAGCAGTGACCCTCTCAGGGGCATGTTCAAGGGCAGATGTCCCTGCACCCACTGGTGGCCACAGATCACGACACAGCTGGGCATGTGGTTCTCCGGCCAGAAACCCCCCACTGCTGCCCCGGACAGTACACGGCCCCCTGTCCCCTGTGATAGAAGTGATTCTGTGATAGGCTTTGTATTACGAGCCTCTCTTTTGAGTTAAAATCTCACAATGGTTCTATCCGATGGACAGAGCCGAGCTCACAGTCAGGTACCTTGGGGCAAAGAGTCTTTTGGTAATAGAGTTCCTGAGTGCTGCTAGGAGAAAAGCAGGACTCACATTGTGAGGACAGTGACAGGGTTGAGTTCCAAAAGGTACTGCAGCATCAGCAATGGAGAAAAAGGATCCCGACTGCAGAGGCTAGAAGCTTGAACACAAAACAAACACGAGGAGGTGGTTCTGAAAGTAAAAGGATGCATTCCATGTGGGGTGAGAGGCCAGGGGCCTCTTAAAGGAAATGCCATGGTTCTGGCCAGTTCATCAGTGTGCATGACAGTGCCACTCAGAGAGACAGGGAGATGACGAAGAGGCCAGGGCCTGGGCATTGGCATTGCTTGGTCTCACCAGGGCATGCGGTGGGGCGGTGGGGAAGGCTGGGGCCCCCTTGGTGCCGGATAACGTGATGGACTTACAGAAGTGTTCTAGTGAACGATGTGGCTCTAAGTTTCACTTTGGCATTGGATCAATAATAACTTTTTGCTTGTTTGTTTGTTTGTTCCACGACCTACAGGGTTCTGTCTTCAGCAAACCCTCTACAATGTCCTTCAGAGAGAAAGTTGGCTTTATGCACGGCTATATCACTAGTTCAGGATAATCCAGGACTTTGTACATTCTCAATAGATTTGTGTTGAATAATTTTGCTGCCTACCCTCGGCCACAGATTCCAGGTTAGATGGAATCTGAATACAACTCCTCAAAGCCTTTCCCCTGAATCCACGATTTACTGTGTCAGCACAAAGAAGAGGTGTTACATTAATCTCAGTCATACCCCATGGGAAAGGATACCTTCTACCACTGTGGATATTTAGAAGACGAGTAGTTTCTACAAACTGACATGAAAACAGGCGTTTAGCTTTGGTTTAATTTCATCAGTAGAAAAATCCAGTTGAAGGATTGGCATTCATTCCCATTCACAGAATGGAGAGAGGCCGGGAGATGGAAGGACTTGACAGATGATGAACTGGGGGGGTGGGAAGGGGGTGCTGCTTTCCCTTCTGTTTGGCCAGACCAGCCATGCACATCGAACTTGGGTGTATTTATATGGTGTGGACATATATATTCAATCACATCGTCCAATCAAATGACTTTCTCTAGCTCAGGTAGATATCCATGCATTTCACTCTCCCCTCTAGTCTATGTTTAATTCGGTTTCCTTGTAGGGGACCCCATGTCACCCCGTGTATCCCTCGTTAGTCAGAATAGGCTGCCGCCCAGTACTGTTAATTGCAGCACTGCCAGAGATCTCTGCAAACTTTGTTTTAAAATCCCCTTTTCTAAAAAAGATAAAGGTTGTGTTTTTAAAGAATAGTGATTAAATTAAAAAAAAAAAGAGTAAAGTCTATAGTAATCCTGAGGTGTTTTTACCCAGTCAAGGGAGGAGTGGACCGTGGGGTAAGACCAGCTTCTGAAAGGGGAAAGGAACCATCTTTTCTAGAAGGTGGCGGTGCTTTGCCCACTGTGCATTCATGGCGGCGGGTCCTCTCCACAGAACTGCCTCTGCTGGCCTGCCTTACGCCTTCCAGAGAGGGCCGCGGAGAAGTAAGTGTGCGCAAGGTTAGCTTGCCCTTCCTCCGGGTACTGAACATCAGAGGAAATGGGTTCCTCTGTTTAGTTCTGGCGTCATGTGCCCAGCTGCCCTCCCCTCTGTCATTTTCCAACTTGGGTTTGTTGGTTCTTTCCCGGCTGGCTAGAAGAAACAACAGGCCTCTTCTCCTCTCAGGGCTTTCAATGTGAACTCTAAAAATAAACCCGTCTTAATTAAATTGCAAATGTAATCATCAGGGTTTGATTCACTAAACGCGGCCCGCGTTGGCGTTCTGTAAAGCCCGTCTGCACCTTGCACACAGGCCCCGGGAAGCGCACACCTCGCCACTGGGCGCATCGGGCCTGGAGAACCAGGTGGGGCAGAGGCCTCCCGGAGTTCAAGGCTCTTTATTTCTGGAAATGCTGGAGAACACATGCGCTGTCCAGCTCTGCACCTCACTGTTCCCAGTGCTCCCACAAACATCTCTGTAAGCTTGTGTAAAACGTGCCACTCCCCAAGAAAACTTTTTGAACGTTGGAGATCCCTGAGGGCTCTCACCACGTCCAAGGCCCAGTCTTTCGGGGGGGTCGTTAAAGCTGGAGCCCAGGCTGGAGCCTGGAGTGGTCACGTTCACGGTTCCAGATCCGAGGTGCATGTGAGGCGCACAGAACGTGCAATGACACGGGTTGATGACTGAAGTGAGTAATAAAAACACCAGCAAGCGGCTTGCTTTAGGCTACTGACAACTCCGGAAAGAGGCAAGGAGAGGAAGGAGTGGCGGATGTTCACTTCGCGTCCACTGCAAGTTGAAACGCTGTCTCATCCAGTTACTTGGTTACGCATAGTCTGTTCGCACATATTTTAAAAGAGAAAATGGGCATGTTTACAGGTCTTTGGATTGCATGTGCAGCCATTAGCTTATAGGCAGATGCAGTCAGAGCAGGCTCCCTGGAACAGTAAAATCAGGTAGTAGAAGGAACTAAAATGGCACTGGGCTATTTTAAGCGGAAACCAAGCAGATATAAGCTACGTGATGCACAAAATGTGCACAGTAAGACCCATGGGGTCTTCCAGTTGACATGTTAAAAGAGGAAGGAGGCTCCAACTTAGTCATACAAATCATGAAGGACAGAGTGAGAGTGGACCTGAACTTGGGGACTGTAAGAGCTCACAGGGGAGAGTTTCACTATAAAAGAAAACAAGGATCCCTTTAAAATCTACATCAGTCAATTATCAAAAGTGACAATCATGAAAAGTAAAAAGAAATAATAATAATAATTGCATAAAGTTTCATTTATGCGTAAATACATTGCTAAATAAAAATGTACATAATGATACGTCAACAATGTTGTAAAGACTAGGGTGTCAGATGAGTACCGGCCCTATTGGGGTGATACCATGTCATAGGTTATACAAATGCCTAACCTCTGCGCTGTACACCTGAAACTAATACAAAATAATATTGTGTATCAACTGTAATTCAATCTGCATTCACATAGGGTCACAGATGTAGAGGACAGCATAGGGGATATGGTCCATGGTATTATAAGAGCTGTGTGAGGTCTTCCATGGGTAGGAGACTTGTTGGGGTGATCACTGGGAGGGGTTAAATGTCTAACCATTGTGTTGTTTTATACACCTGAAACTAATATCAACGTACGTCATGGGCAGAGTGGAATTTCTGTTTGGTAGATATATTTCCCAATCTCTCTACTGTGAGTTGGTCTTGGTGGGTCTCTGTTCAGGTCTGGGTCCATGCCAATGGAGGCACGTGGGAAGATAGAGAGAAGATGTTAACAGGACTCAAGTCCAGGCTGGGTGATTCAAAAACCAGGTGTTTGTTAGGAAGGCGACGGGATGGGGAGCCTTTTCAGGGGTATGATTTCTCTCTGGAAGCCCAGGAAGGTGAAAAGGGCTTGGAGTGTTTTGGGGTCAAGGGCAAACCAGAGAAGAGAATGTGGACAGGTGCCCACTTTTACTTTTTTTCAGGAACTCATCACAGACTATTCATTATTTTGCAAGTCACGCTTCCAGATTTGGGGGCTACCAAAGGAAACAGAAAGGAAAACGAACCTGATTATCCGGCCAGCTTCCACAGAGTGTCCCTGTCATGCCACAGTCCCTGTCAACCCACCGCACCACAAATGCAGTGTCTGTACCAGCGCCGACTCTGATGGTCTTAGAGAGAGTGGGATGATGGATACTGATGCAGACGCTGCTATGGAGCATGGAGATGGACACTCACTGTCATCAATATCTAATAGAAGTGTTAGTGACCTAAATACATGCTGATTTCTCTCTGTTGCAGTTTGCCTTGCATCTAATGATTAGATTATTAATCTTTTCCCGCATATCCCTCCCATTTCTTCTGCGTTTCCCTGGTTTGCCACACCCACCTTGTTATAGTCTTCCCTGCTTTTTTTTTTTTTACTTAGTTTCACATATAGTTGTTGTAACCAGTATATAATTGGTATCTTTAAATTGGTTCTAGGAGTTTGTGTTTTTGTGGGGGAATGTAGTCTTTTTTTTTTTCTATCACCTTGGTTTTATATATTGTTTCTTTTCTGTTTTATAGTTTCATATTTTCTGATATATGAACCCTGTAGAATTAGTGTGTATGTGTGTATTTGTGTGTGTAATACTGAATGCATGTGTGTTCTCTAATCATTAACATTAGAATTAAAGAACATCTCTAGACTCTATTATATTAAGTAAATAAGCAAGAACAAATAGACAACACAGATACAATTTTACTGTTGACCAACCCTTCTTGGCTCAAAATTTGAATGTTTTACATATCTTGGGATTTTAGATACTATTTATAAATATTAAATGCCTGTGTTTTTGTACTGTCCCTCCACAAGGGAAGTTGTCTAAATTACTACACAAATTATCAAGAGGGATTTAGCTTCTCCTCAAAATGCTGAAGGGTTGGGAAAGGAGCCAATGTGGTGTTCTTTTATATCAGATTGTAAGTGACTCAACAGGCTGGCGGGCTGGTGGAAACACATTTTCTGTAATTTTATTACGGGTAGGACAAAGCAAAGGGCAACAAATATTACTTCAGTCTACCCTCATATTTTAAGTGTTGCCCTTTCCATGTTTAGAATCTTGTCACAATCTCAATTTGGATGTGTCTTTTTATTCATTCATTTCTGTCCATTCACCTTTGACAGACAGAAGGTCATTTCCCCAGGAAGATTGAGGAGATTCTGCCTGCATTTCCTCACTGCATCAGTCACTGCAGTCAGTGTGCTGTCACCTGGAGGGCTGGTAGCTATAATTTTATAGGGTCCCTTTCTCATCCAGGCAATCTGGAGGGACAAAGAACTATGGGCAGTCCCAACAGGACAACTTCATCTCCATCAGCTCTCTTGTCTATGGATGAACTTGCCACTCTAGAGGTTAGCATTTTTGCTCAATTTTGTTTTTAATTCAGCATTTACTTTGCTCAGCACCTATGAAAGAGTACAGTGTGGCTGTATCTAGTCTCCCTCAATTTATCAGCGCATACTATAACAAAGAAAAAGGGTGTTCCATGTCCGGCTGTGTCTTTATGATTTTTTGGGTAGAACCAGCAACTCTCCAGAGCCTCTACTCTGAATTGGTAGAGGGTACAATAGCTAAAGGAATTGATAAGATTTTTCTCAGTATCTTACACAGCTCTTCAGTCCCTCAAATGACAGGATCTTGTCTGGACTCAACTAGACTTCAAATGTCTTCTCAGCTAGTGCACAATTATTCCATCAGCCTGGCCTGAATGTCTCGCTCAGAAACAAGGCACTGTAGAATTGTGTGCCTGAAACCTATGTCGTCCTTGCTAACAGATGTCACCCCAATAAGTCTAACAATAAAAATGAATTAAAAAGGAAAGAAAAAAGAAATCTTTCCTATTTCTTCCCATGAGTATTACTGTTGTCTAGTTTGGAGATTTTATGATCATAAGTGGGATCTGAGCTGGAAGGGGGAAGTGAAGGCTGACAGATGTCACTCAAGCTGCCATCACAACTGGACTGGACTACGAAATGGGGGTTTGGGTGCCAATGAAAATAGTTTGTCCTAGAAGACAATGTTGGTTAAAAAGTAACAGATTCTGCAAGGAAACTCATTTTTACAACACAGAATAATATTACCAGAATCTAAAGATGTTGGCGGAGTTGTAGTTTATACTGTTTTGGCAAGTAGACTTTCAATTTTGTTAAAGGTCGATAACAACATAGTGATGTGTGAGCTGAAAAATAATGTTGTTAATTATATGACTAATAGCAAATAGTAAGAAAAAAAGTTTTGGAAGTAAGCTCTGGAATCGTATCCTTGGCTTATACTGTGAAGACATATTTCTTTTTACTTGCACGAGGGTGAAATTTCAAGAAAAAAACGATTGGAGTTGATAACAACTTGAGAATGATCCTGTTATGATGGATAGTGTTGGATTTTAAATTAGATAAACAATTTGAAGAAAAAGGCAATATCTTAAAAATATTTTTTAATATCAATAAATCATTACATTTGGCTTCAGGGAAAAATAATGCTACAGTATATGAATAAAACATTATTCTCTCATTAATCTCAGAAGAAACCCTTCTCTGATAATTCAAATACTGCACTAGGTGTTGGGAATATAGATATTATGTTTATGCCCTGAAGGATTTCACAGTTAGTGAATGGGATGGATGTACATGTAATCCAAACACCACAGGGAAATGCGTGGGACTAGTCATTTCTACAAGGTTAATCAGAAGGGAGGGGATGGGGGAAGTAACTGTGTCAGGGAGGAAGCAGTCAGAGAAAGGAGTCTATTTTGGGGCTGCATTTTATTGACTGGGTGCCCCGTAACCTTCCTCCCAGCACTGGTATTTTTAATTCTAATGAAAACAGGGATGGGCTAGCATTGATGGGACTGTTGGTATTGAGAAATAAGTGTTTATTAGAGGTAGTTACCAGTTATTGATCATTGTTGAGCAGTGGATGGGCCTTTAAATTTATGACATCTATAATTGACATTTTAAAATCTAAATTATACTAGTGCCCTAATTCAATGACTCTTCCCCTGTCTTGGAAAACAACTTGCCACACTTGCCTTTGCTTTCAGACTTCCACCACCTCTCCCACCACCATTCCCAGAGGGTGGATGTTTTTTCTACCTGGCTGAGATAACTAAAACAGTCCCAAGAGAATGCTAGGGAATCCCATTACCACATCTGAGCCACAGGCCCTTCGTGGTTCGTGTCACAAACCTACGCTCTCCGAACACTTGCCCCACTCAACACACCTACTCAAGCACATTGCTCTAGCAACTCTAACCACCCTCTCCGGAAATAATAGATATTTGTCTCTCTACTGGAACAGTTAAGCATACAAACATTTTGTTAAAAAAAAAAACAAACCAACAACTATTTAATCTCAGATATTACCCTCCTATACCACTTTGAAGTAAATTGCATCATGTAAATGACTCGTTCTCCATCTTGAAATTCTCTTCTCCCATTTAACCTTTTACCTACACCAGTAACTGTTTAACCTCTTCATTTCCCTGCAAAGGCCAAGGTCACAGAGGACCGCCATGTTACTACAGTTCAGTCCAGTTTAGTTCATAGATTTGCAGCCTTTGAAACAGATGGTTACTCACGTTCTTCAACAGGAAGCCCGCGTCTCTGGGTCTCCTCCCTCCCTCCCTCTTACTGGTCACCAGCTACTCGTCGTTGATTAATCTTTTGGATTCCTCCTGCTGTCCCACCTTTGAATATTCTTGGTACTGCTATATTCTGTGTCTGTGCTCATGAAGGTTTGGTATTTAAAGCCACAAGACTTCAAAAGTACCAAGGCAGTGGGCAGAAAAAAGCATACATGGGAGAACTGTACCCTGAACTCTGGGTTCATACATCCAACGACATAGCTGACATCTCTTTTTAGTTGCCTCCAAATGTTCCAGGATGTCATGAATCTCTATTACTATTTTGTTTAAAGCACTAGTTAATTTTCAGGTCTAGCTGAGTTTCTAATAAAAGGGATTGAAAACAGCCATGATGATAATGGTGAGAATGATGATGGCAGTTGTGGTAATGATGGTGATGGTAATGACATTGATTGCTTTTTCTGTTTAAATACATATGCTCACTATAGGAAGAACAATATTATCCTTCTTTTTTCAAATGAATGAACTGGCTTCAAAGCAGTTAAGCAAAGTTTTCAGGACCAGAAAGCTAGAAAGTTACAGGGAATGGCTTTGAACTCAAACCTATGTGACTTTGAAGTTACTCTGAAATTACTCTCAATAAATGAGTGACTACCACTTTTTTTTTTAACCAGTTATAGCTTTATCCGCCAACAGAATTCTAAAAACAGACAAAAAAGAATGCTAGATTCACACATAAATCTAGCCCAAGTCCTGTTCGTTTTACTGACTTCCTCAGGACATTGGACTATTAGCAACTTTGATTATCTCACTTTTGGTTTCCTATGCCAGAATGGTGGTTTTCTTTCATTTTCTCCTGTCCCTTAGCCTGCCCCTGTGTAGGAAGAGGCCCTTAGGGGATGAGGAGGTAATTACTAGATTTCATGACATGATTATGAACATGGGCTTTGGAATTTGAGTTTTGTGTTTATAATGATGAATATAAATTGCATCCCATGACAGTGGCTGTAATTTTGACAAGGTATGCAAATGACTCATCTCAGTCTCCATTTCTGCAAACGGGGAATAATACTGCCTGATTTGTAGGACTGTTGTTTGGATACAAAGATGCAATCAATACAAAGCCCTAAGAACACTCTTAGCATATTATAAATACATCAACATTATGAGATATTGTGGAGTGTTTCTTATCCCAACCATTTATAACATACCTGCAGTGAATGGATGATCACTGGGCTACAGCTTCTACAAACCTCTTTTCATTTCTTTTCGATCTTTTACTAAGTTTACCTCATTTACTGGCATGCTAGCATGCGTGTCACATGCTCACTGGCAAAGGGTTCAGTAAGGAATCTAAAAGGTTAATGCATTCCTGTCAAAAAGATGAGGGCAGAGGGCTGAGCCCCAGGAACTTGTTCTGATTACTTAGAGGAGCCAGGTGCTCACATAGGCTGCTCAGGAAATGCTAGTGTAAATGCTGCCCCTGTCCCCAGCCCATAGCTGACATGGACAACAGTCCTCTCCAAATTCACAGTGGGGAGGTGCAGGGTGAGCCCATGCAGCCTTTGGGTGTCCACTTCACAATGCATGTACCCCACAACAAAGGAGCCCCTTGCTTACAGCAATATTTGTATTCAATCAATCGTCACAATCGAAGAAACTATTTAATTTCCCATAATGGGATTAACCACCCCAGCTTTTATTATAACGTAAGACATAATCACCCTGCTGTAACTTAATTTATAGACCTCATTAACACCCTTGCCTTTCCACTGTGATTACAAATCTCCCGAGAATTGAGAACTCTCTGAACAGGAGGAGATTTATTGTGATTTATCGTTTCCCCTGGCAGACCTGAGAGCAAACTGATTTATTATGGTGGATCCCCACAGAGGCGAGCAGGATTTGGGGGGAAGTGCAAGGCTCCTGGAGAAGCGTGCTTCCTCCTCTCAGACTCAGGGTCACTGTTTAAGATGACCCTGTTGCTCACTGCACAAATGCAAGAAGGAATCTCAGGAGGACAAAAACCTCTAGCAATAACCAGCATGACCATGTCCTTTTCGCTACTCGGAAAGGAATTGTCTCCCTTTATCGCTTCCTGGCCTCTGGGGTCGGGGAGGGGGCCCTCTCATTGCGATCTGAACAGGTAACCAGCTACGTGGAGCAAAGCTCGCATGACTAAAAACGAAAACAAAAAAGTCGCTTTTCCAGTTTCCACTCTTTTTCTGACAAAAGATCACATCTCCACATTTTCTCAGGAATGGTGGTTATTTGCTGTAATGATTCTTAGCCAGAAATCAAATGGACGGGCACCACAGTTGCCCTTAAGGTTCAGGAGAAGGAATCGTGGCTTCCAGAGCCCACATTGTCCTGAACAGTGAGTGGTACAACGCTTACAGCCGTGGCACCACACGGCACATGCCCTCTCACAATCGGCTCGTAATGTGAACTTTGATGATGATGATAGGAGGAAGCTTTTTTCAATGCAAAATACGAGTTTGCTACCCAAATCCAGACATTTTCTAGAGGCCCAGGGGCATGGAGTTCTTCGGGTTCCGTGCACCAAGTCGTGGCATCTAGTTTGCAGCGCGCTCAAACACATCTCGTTGCTGCCCGCCCCTCGTGAGAGACGCACGCCTGCTTCGGAGAGAGATGTACCAAAATACCGAGGGCTGGCAAGCTGCGAACGGCCTTGTATTTGTGGAACTGGGCCCTGACACTGAAGCCAGACCCTAGTAGTTCTCTTACCTTTTTGTTTCGTTTTTTTGTTTTTTCTGCTTTTTTCCATTTGTTGGTTTTTCAGCAGGTAATTCCAGGCCTCCCCGCAGCGCTCCGGAAACCACGAGCTCCAGCTGGGTCAAACTGGTCCTGGCAGCTTGAGCAGGTGCAGTGAGCGGCCAAGTGACCCCATGCCAAAGAGCGAGCCAAACGCCACCAAGGTGACGGGAACTGCGGAAACGGCCATGCCGCTGTTTGCAATTCGGAGCCCTTAGAAGAACGAGAGGTCTGCCCAGCCGGAAGGTCAGGTGCCTAGACCACACATGGACACACACAGGGTTGAACAACCAAACTCTGCCAGACTGAAGTCACTTCGATCCCTCTCGCCCGCTTTCACGTTCCTTACCATAGGTGACTTTGTTCTGAGACCAGCCAATCAGATCGCGTGCATTAGAGTGAATGCCTATGCCCAGGCCCTTCTCACCTTATTGTCTACATCGGCTTCAAATCTTTATTCCAGGAGGCTGACTTGGGGTGTCTCCCTGTCTCCTCACAAAGAAAAACCGCTTTTCTCTGCGGAAAACCTGCTGCTTCAGAAGCTGGCCTGTCTGCATGTGATGGGCAAAGGACCCACCATCTTTGCTCCCTGACATTTTCCCCCTGAAAATCACTCCAGTCTGCTGGGCCATGGCTGCTGGGGGGCTCCATTTGGTGAGTAAATTGATAGTGACTTTCATAAATTACAGAAAAGAGTTGGAGACACTTAATTGTCAGATGCCCAAAATTCAGAGGGGGAGACAGAGAAAAAGAAAGGATTCTTGCATTTATTATCTCTCATACCAAAAGCAAAATGGTCGAGACTCCCTGTGGGTGAAGAGTGAATGGAGTGTGTGCTCATTGGGAAGGAATCCTGCCCCGACCAGGGCTAGAGGTTCGCTCCTGACACTCCTAGAAGCTTTGCACTTTGTTTCCAAAGCTTTTTACAAATCATCGTAAAAGAGAAATGAGCTCAGAAGCACTTAAACCCTCTTTTACACTCACTTTTCCAATAAATCTCAAACACATCTTTCATTTTGATCACAGAAATGCAAATTTTCTGACAGGCAAACTACAGCATGACTAAGTCCAAATGGAGTACAGTACATTTACTCAAGTGGAAAGGATAATGCAATGAAACATAATGCAATGAAACGTAATGGAATTCGCTCGGCCTCAGCGTCCAGCTCACGTCTCCTTTACATTCTCGGCTGATCGGTTGGCACTGGCCTTTGCACATAGTCTTCTGAAATGATTAAACTCGTACAGAAAGAAAAAGAACGTTTGCACACTGCAGGTCATTTGATGGGCCTGTTTCTACTTCAATTAAATGTGCTTTGCCTAAAACTTGGATTCATAAGAAAGTTAGATTGGATAGTCATGAAATAATTCCAACCTAATCAGGGACATAAGTTCTCATTCTTGTTAGGCCAGATTTCATTATAAGAACAGGAGAGGAAATGTGTGGCCTAGACTCTCTTGGGGGTTCGGAGTGGTGGTTGCTAGGCAGCCTCCTGTTTGCAGAGAGAAGGAGACTTGCGGTACCTGCAGGCGTCTTCAGCGCGGCTTAGGCTTCTGTTTTCCCGTCTGAGTTTCCATAGCGGGGTGGGACCTGGAGCAGCAGCGCCTGCGCGTGGGGCGCACCCCGCCCTGCGCATGTGTGGCGCACCCCGCCCTGCGCGTGGGGCGCGGGAGGGCCGTATGGCTGTGCCGGGCTCCATCTGCACGCACAACGAGGCGCTCCTGACACAGACCGTGGAGGAAGCAGCTGCTTCCCGGAGCAGCGGGCCTGGGGGTACCTGCGAGGCTCGGGAGCTGCCTTCCGATTGTGCTCGTTGCAGTTTGTTTCGGCCGTGCGACGCCTGCGCGGTCGCTTACGTTGAAGAGGAGAGCACAGGGAGGATGGGCCGTGCGCTGCGCCGCCGCCTCCTGACGGTCCTGGGCGCCAGAAGCCGCCGCTCTGGCCTCCGTTTGTGTTCGGACTCCGTGATCCTCAGCAGTAGGGCGGCGTGGCTGTCACGGGACTCACCTCGTGAGGGCAGGTGGGCGTTTAGGCCTCTTACATTGCCAGCCTTCCTATTGCCTCCCTCATCCTCCTATTATAACTGTGTTAACATTGGGGTTAAAAGAGTACCCAGTGTTTATATTGTTAAAAATTATAATAGGGTTGCATTTACCTACTTTCCCCCCAATTCGTCCTAAGTTAGGCAGCCCTGCTTGCTTTCTTTGTTAAGGTTTCTTTGTACATCTTACCGCACTTCCCAGCCCCTTCTGGTATCGTCTCAGGAAGCCGTGAATTCTGAATCTCCGCGGACAGTCTCACTGCCAGACCGCCTTCCCCGTCCCCCTGCACTCAGTGGTCTCTCCCCAGCTGCCTACCTTTCCACTGCCCGCACTGTCACCTGAGTCACATATCTTATTTCCGGTGTGCCGAGTACGCCCCTTTCTAGGTGGACTCCATTGTTTGGGTGGAGCGGACCCTCCAGTAGTTTCATCAATTTTAAAAGATTGTCCAAGGACGGAGGCTGTGGTGATGGCCTGTCTCTTACATGAACTGCTGCAAACCGCGCTGAGTGTCCTCTGTGCCCGCGGCACAGGTGTCCCCTTCTCCTTTGTCGTCGTCCTCGTTTATCTCCTGGTCGGGCCTCCACTTGCAGTGGAGCACGTCTTCCTCTTTCCTGGCATATCCCTCGTTCAGGGGAAAACCTCTCAAGTGGCTTTCCGACAAAAGTTTTAGAGAGCTTACCCACAGGAAACGTCCCTGTGCGAGGCCCATGCGTGACCGAGCTGGCCTGGGTGTGCACGTGAGACGTTGTCGTCTGCCTGTGCGCCAAGGCCGCCCCCCGCTGCCCCGGCTGGCCGCACGAGTCCGATGCAGTCTGCTCCGGAGCTCTCTGGGTTCGCCCCTCCTCTGTCTCCAGGACCTCTGAAGTGTCCTTTGCAACCCTGGTGTGCTGAAATGCTGCCGTGCAGTGTCACGATGCGCCCGCTTTCTCAAATGAACGAGTGAGTTAGCTGGTGAACGTGGAGTGGAACCGGCTTCATTTTTTAAGCCCGTATTCCAGGCGCCACAAGCCCGTTCCACGAGGTCGGAGCTGTTACCACAATCGTTCGCAGTTGTGAGAAGAAGTGGCGCCAAGAGATCAAGTAACGTGAAATCAATAAGGTGCAAGCGCTACACCAGATTCTCTGCTTTCTTTCCCTCTTTCTTTATGCTTTCTAGAAAACTAAATATGAGATGTGTTCGAATTACAGAATGATCCAAATTATGACTTGTTTATCAGGTCTGTGAATGATACGCATTTAAAAGTGTTAGTTCATCTGTGCAGTAATATAATTAGATTTGAACTTGTATTGGAAGAGTTTGTCCAGCTCAGCAGGAGTAAGATGAGTGTGGACATCTGGGTCTGCAGGATTCACTGATCCCTGGTCTCATACAAGCTTCATGGAGTCGTGTGATACAAACATAGAAAAGTATCTACTAAAGAAATAGTTAAAATTTTTTAAAAAATTGCTTAAGTCTAGACTCTACGTCATGTAGCTCTAGTGCTTTTGTGGCTTTTCATTTTCAAGTCATGGTCTTTGATGCCCCCAAGGCAATTCTTACTCCGGCGGGGAAGATGGCTTATACCAACTTACATTCTAAGGGCAGTGGCGAAGAAAAGGCTTCTGCTACACGGAATAAATAACACTTGTTACCGTGCTCACCTGTTTCATGAGAAATAAAAAGCTTGTTATAAGAAGAAGTCCATTGTTGAAAGAATAATGCTTAGAAACCTGCGAGTTAGAAACAGAAAAATTACAGCTGTGTCCCGGGTGGCGTGTGGCCACTCTCCTTTCCGTCCTGAGCCCTCGGGTGGAGAGAGGGAGACGCAGGGCTCTGAAGCAGTATCCCTAAAAATCCTTACACAAGAACCCTCTTCTCAGCCGCTCCTAAAGTGACATCAAGATCGAGACATGATGTCAAAATGTTGAGCTGTATCAATAAACCTGGGGATAATTTTATCAACTGAGGTTTTAAATGTAAGGCTGGGCGTGAAGTTAAATGTGTAAGTGTAAGGAGAGACCATCCCTTCTGCAGAGCCCCAGACTGAGCCTGAAGGGGCACAACAACCTGTTTAATATGAGTTACATATTTTGTGTGCAACATGCCCGCGAGATGCTACCGTGTTCTCAGGCGTGTACTGTGTCGCTGTGTCATGTTAGGCAGTCGGCTGCTGTTGTCTTTATCTGGACATTAAGTAGGAGCGGTTTTAGGAGATGCCTATGGGTGGCAAGTTGACGAAGTGTGAACTTGTGATGATTAATTATAGGTGTCAACTCAGAGATGAACATATAAATTGGTAAACTTTGAGTAAGCTGATGGCCTTTCACCATGTGTATGGGCCTCACCCCATCAGCTGAGAATCTGACTTGAACAAAGAGACTGGCTCCTCCAAGCGAGAGGGAATGTTCTAGTAGACTGCCTGCAGACTTCCCCTGGGCCGTGGTCTCTCCTGGTACTCCATCTGTGGGCTCGCACCGCGGGGATGGGCTCGTCAGCCGCCCTGATCACACGGCTCAGTTCCTCCTAAGCTGTCTCTCTCCGTACACAGCCTCTGGGTTTGTTCCTCTGGAGAACTCTGACTAGTACATGAGGTACCCACAGACAGCCTCAGTCCGTCTTGTCACCCCCCCTCCCACCCTGCTCCCCAGTGAGTCTCACACGCAGGACAGACCCCCAGGAGTTCTTTTCTCTCCTGGTGTCGGGCTCACGGATCCAAAACTAGAAGCACGTCTCCTCCCTTAGGCCTTCACGCTCCAGCCCCTCACATACCCCTGACTGGTCACCACTCCTCTTCTAATTCATTCTCCAAATCTTGGCCAGAGTGAAATTTCTAGATCAGACGTGTCCCCTCCTTCCTCGTTTAAATACTTACACGACACATGGTTTTCCTCAGGCTCAGTTCCCAGCGTGGCTGCTGAGGGTCAAGGGGACAGGACACGCTCCTGTCTTAGCACTTCCTCCCTATTCTGAGGGCTACTTGGTGCCGGCATTTTCTCTTTCCTGCAGCCCTCCAGGCAGGGCTCCCCTCTCGGGGGCTGTGGTCGGGGTTCTCCAGAGGAACAGAACCCACAGAACATATATAGACCTAGAAAAGAGGTTGATTAGGGGTGATCGGGTCACATGATTGTGGAGGCTGAGAAGTTCCCCAGTCTGCTGTGTGCACCCTGGAGGCTCCGGAGAGCTGTGTGTAGCCCAGTCCCAACATGCACCTCTGAGACCGGGGGAGCCGGTGGTGCAGGCACCTCTCAGCCCCGGTCTGAAGCCTTGAGGCCAGGGGTGCAGACGTCTGACTGCAGGAGAAGATGAGCATCCCGGCTCCTGCAGAGAACAGATGGGGGTCCTTTTCTGGATGGATTGGACATGGCCCCCCTGCATCAGTGAGGCCAATCTTCTCTACTAAGTCTACAGACCCCAAAGCTAACGTCACCAGAAACACCCTCACAGACACTCAGAAATGTTTCACCAGCCATCTGGTCAACCCTCAGCCCATTCACGTTGACAAATAGAATTATCTGTCACAGGAGGAAGCATGGCACGTCTCCATTTTGTTCACCCCCGTTTCCTCAAACCTTTCTGGAAGCTTCTTCCACAATGCCTAAACCTGAGTTCTGCTTGGTGCCTTTTTCGCACTCTGGCAAAGTGACCATCACGCTTTTCTGCAACCACCTCCTTAGCTGTCCGGGCCTTTTACTAGAGTTTCACGCTTTACAATCAATACTGCCTGCCACTTAGACTGTACGAATAACGTTCTGTTTATGAAACAGATGATAGAATGTTACGCTTTTCTCCAATTATGAGCAGCAAAACTGGACACTAATCAAATGGATGTCTCTCTTTCCTCAACTATCTCGTGTATGGATTTTAGAAGACAGGGAACATTCGTTTGGGGGCTCAGAAAAAGGACATTTATCGTGTGCTAATTAAGCTCTCGGGTCAGAGGTATTTGTTCCTCCCATGGATGGGAGCGATTTTCAAATGAAACTCTTCCCTTTCTTGCTTGATTGAGCATGCAAGCTTAAGGAAAGGGGGCTGAGGTTCCTGATTTTTGTTCTTTTCTATTTTTTTCCTGCCAGGGAGATTTGGGACACATAAATCATTAATGCGAGGTATATATATATATTCTGGTGGTCAGTGATGAGAGAGTCTTAGGTAACATAAATCCATTTTGTGGGTATTTGTGGGATGTAACTTTGGAGTGTAGAGTTCAGTACAGGTCCTATGGACGACCTTGAGACAAGAGCATGGTGGGAGCCCGCGCATCTGGGAGTGGACGGAGTCCTTTTCTCGTCTACTTTTGGTAGAATATAGGCGCATCACCTAGGCTATAACTCTTCCATTTCACTGTCATAAGACTTGTTATTTTCCTAGCTAGGGAAGGAGAGAAAAATGTGTCATCTGCCCATCACTGACATCAAATACAGACAGGAGTACTGCAGTAAAACTTCGAGGTAATTTTGCTCAGAATTGGTAGGAAGTGAAACTTCAGCTTCACCTATGGAAGAAAAACCAGCTAAATTTCTATTAAATGAGTGACAGAAACCTGCTTATGGTACTTGATGTAACAGTCTAATTGTTCTTCGTATTCATCAGTACAAGTAATGAAATGTCTCTTTTTTAGTTCCATGTATTACTATACTGCTTCAAGGTTAAAAATATGTATTTCCTTTAAAATATACAAAATCAGACTTTTTACTGGCTTGACTCTTCAGAACTACTTAGTATGTTCACTGGGTTTTAATGTAGTAACCCCAAGGCATGCACACAGAAACATTCATTATAAGATGAAAAGTCTCAAAGCAAAAAATAGAGGATTCTATACCATTGTGGCACTTTCAAAACGTAATTCCAGTTGGCAGAAACAAGATGCTAGGTTTAATGCCTCAAAATATTTCTGTTTTGTTTCAATATGATCGCCTAAAAATAGCCTGACAGCAATACATGATTGACTGTACCACTAAAAATGGAACCATGCACATTACACTTTTAATATGAAATCAATACAGATGCACCTTTTACAGAACAAATACGTCTGCAACTGCCGTAATGGCCACTGTTCTTACGTGAGATCTCCTTCCTTCTCCCTCTCGGTGAAAAGCGAGGTGGCATTACCATTCCTGCTGCTTCATACAACTACGAGATTTTAACAACAAATGAGGGAGGCCGACAGATGTGGAATACTGACCTGAAGAATACTGTTGGATGTGTCAGGTTTTACAGTTCAGGTCATGTGCACAGATATTTGCTTATGATGACCACGTGCTCAAAACCACGCGTGACGCCCGTGAGCACGTGGGGTATCCACAAACACTTTTCTGCACCTGATCATTGAGTCTGACTCTCCAGAGCAATCTGATGTCATAGTAATCCCTACAATGAGCACCATACCTGCCCCATTTGCTGTTGTGACAGTGAAATAGCATTTCATAGAAAACATGTAGAAACTGCTAGCACACAGCATGTGCTCAATAGCGATGATCTATAAATGTCAATATTAATAGAATATTATTAGTGTTCTATGTGCATCTTGAGAAATCCACAGATGCAAATGCTATTCATTCGGCAACTCTCCTTTTCTCTTAGGTCACCTTAATACTGGCTTAATATTGTGCTTTTAGTGCTCTCATGAACTGAATTGTCATTTTTTATTTTCTTGGAAGAGGCTTTACAAAATTAGAATAATCTGTTCCTTAAAAGTTGGTGGACCTTAGCTTTGAAACATTCGGTCCTAGGATGTTCTACGTGGAAGAACTTGTAGTTATAGATTCAGCATTTTTAATGGTTTAACACTTCTTGAAGAGGGAGGGGGAGCTAAATACAAGGTGATGGAAAGAAGTCACATTAGGTGGGGAACTTATCACACAACAAGTGGACAACGCCTGTAGAATTGTGTGCCTGAAACCTATGTCATCCTTGCTAACAGATGCCACCCCAATAAGTCTAACAATAAAGATGAATTAAAAAGAAAAATAAATAAAGAAAAATAAAACTTCTTGAATGTTGCTTTTTCTTTTTAAATCCTCCCATCCTCTCAACGTTGTTGAATTTGTTGGCATGTAATTTCCAATTGACTATTTTTTTAATTTTCCTTTGTGACTAGTTTTCTGTTCCATTAATTAATACCTTTTTTCCTATCATCAGCTATTGTGAGGTATTCCATTTATTTTTAATCTTCTTAAATTTATACTTAGCTCATTTCCTCATTCCTATTTTCTTGTGTAGCATTTAATGCTATTGCTTTCTTTGACATATCACGTTAGCTAGGTTCCAAAAATTAGTGTATTCTATTTTAATTAATATTTTTAGTTACAAATATGTTTTTACATTTACATTATAATTTCTTTTTTTATCTATGTCTTACTAAAAGCATGTGGTGGTTTGTTTTTTTTTTTTTAATCTCTACTGTATAGGGATTTTTCATTTATCCCTTCTTTAAGGAACTT
This sequence comes from Lyroderma lyra, assembly GCA_004026885.1. Taxonomy (NCBI): domain Eukaryota; kingdom Metazoa; phylum Chordata; class Mammalia; order Chiroptera; family Megadermatidae; genus Lyroderma; species Lyroderma lyra. The sequence goes on along the minus strand of PVJL010006826.1, from coordinate 34,051 downwards.
TTAATTTAATTATTTTAGGGACTAATTAATATGAAATATTTCACTTTTTTGTATCTTGACATATTGCCTAGTAAGAAGTTAAAATTTTGAAAATGTCACATAAGTATAGGGTTCTATCTATATTTTTCTAATAAATCAAAACTTGTTAATATTGCTATTCAGAGTATCTCTTTTTTAACTGAAGTTTAATCATCTTGAACTTTCAATAATTTAGACATGTTGAAAACTCCCCATTTGATAGCAAATTTGCAGTTTCATTTGCTACTAATATGTTGTTTTATATTCATTTTATTTCATTTGTTCGATTCTTAGTGCATTTATCTCATAACAATATCTTTGTCCTGGGTTTGTTTGTTTTTTTTTTAATCTAAAATTAGCATAATACAGAAAAATTTTAATATACTTAAGTTTATCTGTTTTTTTTCCTTTTCAGTTGCTATTACATACATAGAGAGAGAGAGAGAGCGAGGGAGAGAGAGAGACAGGTATGTTATTCTTTCGACATTCAGGTTTTTAAAAAATGTCTTATTCAAGTATTATAGAATATATCAAGTTTGAAGCTTGATATATTTTTACAAATTTAAAACACCCATATAACCAACACCCAGAACAAACACAAAGAAACAAACAAACAGAACACCACCAGCATCTGAAATAGTCACTGCGCGCTGCATTTCAACCAGAACCCACGCTCCCGAGTTAACCGTTATTGTGACTTCGGCCAGCAAGGGACATTTCTGTAATTGGAATCACACAATGTGTGCTCTTTTGGGTCTAGTTTGTCAGATTTCTCAATGCTGTCGAATTTTCTCATTTCTATCGATGAGCAGTGCAGCATTTGGTGAATATACCTGAAATTATGTACTCATTCTGAGGAAGTGGGGGTGTGCGGAGCTTCTGATCTGGGCTCTGCGACACGGTAGCCCTGTGGGCATTCCCGTGCACGGCGTTTGGTGACCCGCACGCTCACGGACCAGTGACATCACTTAGCAGTAGCACACAGCACAGTTGCTCCCGCCCCCTCGGAGAGTCCGCCTTTCACAGCTCTTACCTCACTGGCTTTGGACGATGTGACTCAAAACATCTTTTGTGGTTGTTGCTGTTTCTGTTGTTGCTGTTTTTAATTTGTTGTCCTTCAAATTGGCATTTCTGTGCAGGTGATCTATCATTTGTCACTGTCTGCTTTAACTGCCTTTGCTTTTTCTTTGCTACTCTGTCTATAGTCTCACTAAAATACACCTGAGGAAGAATTTCTATTTTTAACCATCATTATTGGAAGCCTTTATTGAAACATTGCAATGTGAGGAGAGCACTACGGCGAGTTTTGTTTTTTTAATTGAAGTGTAATTGATACACACTATTCTATTAGTTTCAAATATATAACATAATTTTCACCATTTAGAAACATTAGGAAATGATAACTACAAAATTTTAGTTACCAGCTGTCACCACATGCAACTGATACTGTGTTATTACTATTATTAGTGTTACTATTATTATTTTGGTGCAGAAACGCAGGTCAGTTTGGGGAGGATGGGGAACTCTTGTCCACAGCCCACCTGGCCCAGCCTTCTCCGGTCCCAGGGCTGGAGCCACGTGACGGAGGCGCATGCGCTCTTCAGCGGACTTCGTTTTGAAATGTCTGTGAGGAGCAGGCACATGTCAGGCACATGTCAGGCACATGTCAGGCACATGTCAGGCACATGTCACACACATGTCAGGCACATGTCAGGCACATGTCAGGCACATGTCACGCACATGTCAGGCACATCTCGGGCACATGTCGGGCACATGTCAGGTACATGTCAGGCACATCTCAGGCACATGTCACGCACATGTCAGGCACATCTCAGGCACATGTCACGCACATGTCACGCACATGTCAGGCACATGTCAGTCACATCTCAGGCACGGAGCTCAGGGCAGGGCCCCTCCTGCTGAGTCAGGCCGGAAGGGCTGGCTTCTCAGGGCTGTCACTCAAGGGCCTTCCCATTAGAAGGCTTCCTGCATTCCCTGGTGGCTTCCTGCATTCCCTGGTGTGAGGCCAGGGATCCCATGGACCCCTGGGGGGCGAGGACCAAGAGGGTCCACGTGAGGATAATGGAGCATCTTCCTAGAACATCCTCGCCCCAGCGTGAAGATGGTTCTATTTTAGATCATTGCTTAAAGTTACCAAAATAATGTTTTTCTCTTAAAAAGTGATTTCACAGAGGGTACCAGTTTACATGGCACCACTGTTAGAGAGATCCTGAGAGCTGCTTCCTGATTAAAGAAATCCCTTTCTGGACCCTCACCAGGATTTAATTATGCATATTTATGTAAATCATATGCAAATCACCTTGTAAACAAAGTGTGCAAGGGGTAAGAACAGTGTGCCCAGGCTGTGACTTGTCAGTCTAAAGCTGTTCGGTGGAAAGGGGTGTCAACCTGATGTGAACAGAAGCTGCATCAGGGACGTGAGCCCCACCACCTGCGTCTCCGTGGGGAGTACCTGGGTTTGGGTGAGCTGAGTCACACGGCTGACAAGACGGCACGTCTCCCTGGTTGTCTCCAGTGCTGCGTGATGCGGACTGTCCTAGTGCAGCCCGAGCTGGCTCCATGTGGCCTGCTGCTTTTGGGCACAGCTTTAAGGTGGTGCCAGCGAGTCATCCAGGCCCCCTTCCGCCAGTCACGGCCGTCCACATCGCGACCTCGCCTGACCATGCCCGCGGCCCCGCACGGCCGTCTGTGTTGCCCCTGGGACCGTGAGATGGCCCTCTCTGGAGCACGGCCAGTGCCCCACGGCACACCGCGGGCTCCCTGCTCGGTCACAGCTCTTGCATTTGTCTCTTCTTGAGGTAACTGTAGGGCAAACCGTCCCTTGACGGTGCCTGTTGGCCGTGCAGGCAAACACTCATGTAAGTAAAAGCAGCGGATAAGAGAAGGTGCTCGCAGGCCATCAAAACCTCGGAGGAAATCTCCACCGACACAAAACCCCGGGAACTGGCTTGAAAAGGGAAAAGAGGCAGAGAGACCTGCGCCCCCGAGCCCAAAGTGGGTGCTCATGGCTCCCAAGGGACAGATGCGACAGGAGAAGGCTGTTTGAAGGGCCTTTCTCTCTTCAGGCTTCAGTCTGCTCCGTCTGTCGCACGGTCCCATCTCCCCTCCATGCTGGCCTCTGGTCCCTCCAGAAGAACCTGTGAGGTCCGAGGCAGGCGGCCAGCCCAGGGCAGCGATGAGCGTCCCCGGGGACAGCAGCCGTGCCCTGGGCGGTCCCAGCTTCCCACCAGACATGAGAGAGTGGGGACCGTGCGAGAAAGCCTGGCCCGCTCAACGGGGACGTGCTTCCCGAGCCCAGGGTTGTCCCCCGTGGTTCTAAGTGCAGCTGGGGGTGAGGTCACCGCGCAGCCCCTTGGAGCGCTCCACGCGGCAGCCATTCAGACAGGGAAGCCTCATCCTCCCTTCCTCTGCGGGGTACAAAACTGAAAGCAGCCGAGCGACAAGCGCTCACGAACACAGTCAGCGGCTCCCTGAGGGCCAGGGGGCCAGGACTCACCTACCTGGTGATGGAACGAGAACGGACTGGGTGACGAGCACACCACGCGACACCTGGACAACGCACTGTGGAATTGTGCACCTGGAACCTGTGCCCATTTTACTCTCCAGTGTCACCCCAATAAATTTAACAGTACAAAATAGGAAGCGACAGGACCGGAAGGCATGCGAGGGAAGCCGGGAGCCTCAGTGAATGGATCCACAGACCAATGAGGAACGAGAGAGAAAGTATCTAAGGGAGTTTAAATGTACTTTCATTAGTAACCCCAAAATACTTAGTTCGTAAGCTATTTATAGGAATGGGTCTCAACCAGGTAGACTTGTCCCCCTGGGCCCTCCCCCGGGGGAATGGACACTTCCCCACTGGGGTCTAGTGTGTCGAAGCTAGGGATGCTGCCGAATACCCTACAATGTGCGAGGCAGTCACACGCATACATTTGGGGGGCAGCAAGAGGGATCCAACTTACTGAAAACGTGGCACTGAAAGCCCCACCAGTGATAGCTGTTCTGCTCATAAAAGCCACATAACTCTCCAGTAACTGGAGTTGAAGGATAAGGACGTCACTGATGATAGAGGGAAAGGTTGGCAGCCATGAGGACAAAGCCAGGGCGTCTGGGGTCCCCTCGTGGGCGCACAAGCACGGAACCTGGGGTGGGAGGGGGGACAGAGAACCCGCCAGCAGCGGAGACAAGATTTCCCGAGTTCAAGTTTGCAAAGCCTGCGGCGTGTCTAGCTTGACTAATAAAAATGACCCATATTTGCAAAACTCCTTCTGAAACTAAAAGTCTGTTATGATAATGAAAACGATAAAACCCTCAAAGAGCTGAATGCTGAGAAGCCGGAACTGACTGAGACAGAGTTTACTTTCCCAGAAATTCAAATGAGGGGGACATCAGACAAAAGGCAAAGCTTTTAAAATGCTGGGAGAAAATTAAAACTACACTTCAGTAATCAAGCTAATAAAAATCAGAGGACAAAGTAAAATTTATTTTGGACACACAAGACAGAAAAAAATTGTTATGCAAAGAAATCAATATATATTTTGAGTAATAAATCCAAATAAATTATCCTTTCACATTCCGACAACCCAATAGCACAGATACTAAAACACAACGTTCGTTATTAACTATGTATTAATGTGACATGCCCCTCATTTTCTCGAGAGCACACCCAGTGGCTGACGTCTGCAGACGGAGCGCTTCCTCCTGTTCAGCTCGGGCAAGAGAGGCTGTGGGCGGAGGTACTCGCTCTCCCCACTGTCTTCTCGCTTCCTCTCCCGCCTTCACCCCTTCCCGATGCCTTCTCACTCTGTCCTCTCCTTCAGACAGACCTTGGTGAAACGTTCCAGAGCAGTTCGCACTTAGGATTTCCCTGCGTCCTGCCCACACCGCCGTAAAGGGCGGTGCTACCGTCCCTGGTCACCCACGTCGAATGCGCCCTGTTTTCGGCCAGGACCCTCGCTTACTCAGAAGCGGGGGGCGGGGGGCGGGTAGTACAAACACACGAGGGCCGTCCGGAAAACCCCAGCCCTAAGTGCCTCTGTTGTTCACGTTACATGGCTGGAGACTTTCCGGACAGCCCTCGTACATTGTTAAAGGTAGAAACGACCATGATGTAAAACGATGATGGAGACGAGCTGGTTCGGACAGATTCCGTGCTCTAGCTCCAGGGCACACACATCATTTTCTAAATCGAAATAGAGTTGACATGCGTATCATATTAATCTTCTTTTAAAAAAAAGAAACAAACAAAAAGCACTTGCATATCACGTGGTTAAGTCATGGCAGTATCAGGTCTAGAAATAAAATCTGCTGATTTTGCTCACTATATATATATATACACATATGTAATAAATTCACATAGATCGCCTAAGTCACTTGATTTTTTACAATATGCACAATGTAGCGTGCCTATCCAGATACTTATTATTTTCCTAGAGGCTGAGGTTTGCTTTTAAATTTAAATTACAAAGGAGATTTACAAGCCCGTTAATTCTATTCAACCATTCAGATAATTCCACTGTCCCTAATATGAGAACAGTAATCGTGTAGAACTGCTATTGCCGTCAAAGAGCTGCTTTAGCTGTCAGGTAAGTAATTGTATTATAAAGACAATGAAGCTTATAATACAATTCAGAGTTAGTAACATTGCCCAACTCTTGAGGACAACTTCAAGGTGTTACATTCTATTCTAGACCATCTCTGATCTCGGGTTACCTGTGGAGGGAAGACGAGACTCGACAGCTTCCACCAGAGATGATCACACTGCACCCTCATGGACAGTGGCTTGGACTTTTCAGATACAGCAGGCATACTTGCTTGACTCTTTGAGATTGTCCTATGCTAACAGCAGTTTTTATTTAATTTTAAAATATGTTCCACGTGACACATAAAGCCAGTCCGTCCAACAATAGCTTCGGCTGACACCTGCTATAAAACATGGTTGATGACGTACAGTCGTCCCTTTGTGCTATAAAACAGGTTTTATAGCATTATTATCTTTCACTGGCACCCATGTGCAAGAAAGAAAAATGATCGCCAAGCAGAAGAGAAGCTAATATTGTTTTTTAAATATACAAATCGAGTTGTTCCCATTAATCCAAGTTTGGAGCGGGTCCCCTAAGTATTGAAGCAATAAATTTATGTGCATACATTTTTTTCCATAGTGGTTAAATAACTTTGCTCAATAAATTATATTGTCACTGGCATAAGGACATCCTACTAGTGTTGTTCTTGTCTTCAACTCTGACATCACCTGCCTCAAAAAATCTACATGATTCTTTATTTTTATGTCCCATCTACTTTAGGTATTGCTTTTCATTCTATTAAGGAGCCAATTTTTATTTGTATAATTTTACTAGGACAGTGATTTTCTTTTGAAATAACCGTATTCTAATCCTTTTAACTCTTAAATAAAAATGACTATGAAATAATTTTTAAAAACATTAATAAGCATTGTCTATCATCTATCATTTATCTACCTATCACCTATCATCTGTCTATCATCTATCCATCCATCTATTTTTATTATCTCAATTTTTAAAACCATTTAGTTTAGTGTGTAAAACAGAACTAATCCTTTTTTAATTCCTGAGTGACTGAGTAAATGAGAAAACTACTTGGTTTGTGATGCTTTGATATGAGAAGTATCACAAAAACCCTGAAAGAGTCATTCCCCTAGCGAGAACTCACACTCTGCAGTGTGGGGATCGAGATTCTGGGTACCGACGTTTATGTCCATTGCCTGGGAGAGGGCCTGCTAAGCTGAACTTGGGGACATACAGGTACGACGGGCTCCCCGGGAGGGCTAGAGGAGGCGGGAAGGAGTGACCTGGGATTGGCACGGGGACTGAGCGTTAGGCGTGCAGGTCGGCGCCTGCTGTCAGTTCCTACGACATGTTCGGGAGGACTAAAATATGTTCCACGTGACACATAAAGCCAGTCCGTCCAACAATAGCTTCGGCTGACACCTGCTATAAAACATGGTTGATGACGTACAGTCGTCCCTTTGTGCTATAAAACAGGTTTTATAGCACTGCTCCCCAAGCCTTTCTGTGAGTGCTGCCACAAGCTGAAGGCGTGGCGAGAGGATCCAGTCAGAAGCCCAGCTGATTCAAGGCAAAGGGAGTCAGAAAAGGGTCCCAGCCAAGCTGACACACGGGGAAATCTGTGACGTGCGTGCCAGAAGGCCGTGCAGCTGTCGGGGGGCCCTGAGCCAGCTGGGGGCGCGATGGCACGTAGCTGGCCACACCCCATCCCCAGGGCTCCCGATGCGGCCAGCTTGGGGACCACACGTGAAGAACCGCCACTGGGCAGTGTAAAAGCCAACTTGGCGCTCCGGCCCGAGCTGTCGGTGCTCCGAGTCGTTTTCGGGACCGGGGCCCGTTACACTTCCCGGGCCTACTCGATGCTGGTCGAGGGCGTCCAGCCCACGTTTACGTTCCAAGTAACATGCTGGGGCTTCGGGGTCTCTGTGCCCACGGTTAATCGGAGCAGCTTGCACTCAGGCGTGCAGATGCGCTTCCGTTCGCAACGTCACTGAAAAAAGGCAAGCCCTGAGTCCGCGTGGAGAAGAAATTCAATGGGAAAGGGGAAGGACAGCAATATAATCTGGGGGCCGGGGCCAGTGGGCGGATAATAACGGTCTCAGGAACCTAGAGAAAAGCGACCGCGACCTGTCCGTCGTGGGGGTCCCCGCAGCGAGCGTGGGGTGCACATCAGCAGGCAGACAGACCAGCTCTTTCCAAGGAAGATGGTCTGCAGGAGGCCCGGGGGGCTCATTCAGGTCCCGAGCAGCCAGCGGGCCCCGCTTCCTCCGCACTGGGAAATGGGGGGCGGCCTCCTTGGAAGTGAATTAGAGAGATGGGGGCCCAGGCTCAGCGGGCACCCAGCACCTCGGGAGCGGCGGTGAGGGCCAGCGTCTCCGGGGGCGACAACTCCGGTCTCCTCCTGCTGCTCTCCCGGGACCGGGGACGCTGGGACCCCCATGTCCAAGAAACATTGTAGAACATTCTGCTCTGGGTTAACCAACTGAAAAATACTAATAATTTTGAATTTCCTCAAAAATCCAACTTGGACTTAGCCATTTCCCGCTTCGGGGAGGACCAGCATTAGACCGGGCCCCTCACGCGCATGCGCCCCGCTGGGCTCCTGAGCAATTGTTTTCCACAAAATCAAAGCGCACGCGGTGACACCAACTGGCAGGAAAACGCTTCTACTATCAACAGGGACCAAAACTGACAAAACAAAATGCCCAGAGGAAGCACAAAATGCAATGCAAGTTAAACAAACAAACAAACAAACGGTGAAAACCAGAGATATTTCATCTATGAAATAAGATGCTATTAAGATAAAATATAAAATAAAACCCATAAAATATAAAAAGATAATTTTGGAATTGTAACTATGATGGGAAGAATTTAAAATTGGGTAGAAAAAAATTAAACTTAAGGGAATCCCCTAGAGTGAAAATAAATAAATAAAAGAGACAAAGGGGGCGCAAATGGAGGAGTAAAACTGTGAGATGAGCTTAGTTCACGAGAAGGAATATGTAAATAATAGGGGTGCCAGGAGGAAGGCAACAAGGAAAAAGCAAGATGAAGGTTTGCAAAGAGGTAGAATAACAGAGCAGAAAGGACCCAACCCTGAAGATGAGGATCCAAACCCGACAGGATTCATGTCGTTCAGTACAGACAATGAGACAATCCCCGGATGCGATCCTTTTCTTATTATTTGCACCGAACTCAGTGGAACCATCTTTTTCAGGAAAAACAAAGCGGGATGCTGGCTGTGCTGAGTGGCCATTAGAGATTTGTGGACCTAGCAAAGTTCAGCTGGTCGCAGGCGAACACGGCCCACAAGGAGGCAGGACTTAAAGAGAGGCCAGGAGTTGAGGAGACTGGGGAGATGGTGACAATCCAGCTGTGCACCGAAGAACACGATTTCCGGAAGGTGGTGTCGCCCTGGCGGGTGCTGACGCCCACGAGGTCGCAGGAGAGACGTGGCCAGGATCTTCTGTCGCAAATGAGCCTGAAGTGATGGCCGGAGTGGGAACGGTGGCTGAAGTGTCTTTTAAAAAATTAATAAAAATCAAGACAAATAAAAATAAAAATCAACTTCTATGACGGAGCAACACTATGCAATTTCAGGACGCCGGGCATTTTCTTTAAACGGCCCTAAATCTGGAGAAGACAAGGAACGAAAATCCCTCTGGAGAGCCTTAGGCTTTCCAATATCCAAGATGGAAGATGAGACCACGGAGGAGAACCCTTAAAAAATGAGGGGAAATCATGTCCAAGCAAGAAACCTATCGCCATCTAAACTTGACCTTGGATACTGACTTCACAACAGCAAAGCTGTCCTGTAACCGCGAGAGTGGAGGGAGAGAAGTGTGTGTGGGAGCGGTGTGGGCATGTCGGCGTGGATGTGCGCAAAAGACTTAAAACGTTAACGTCCGTGTTAGGAAGACACTGGGACCCACGTGAATCGGAGAAAGTGGCTCCACAAGAGCTCCGTGGAAACGCACGGCCACGGACGCCGTTGGAAACATCTAGCAAAGACTGCCTCCCCGGAGCAGGAGTTCGGGCTGGGGACAGGGCGGGGGAGGACAGGAGAAGAAAAGGCTCTGTCACAACGCAGGGAGTGTAATTGGACTGTTTAGATTTTTCTATTAATTATATTAACTTTCGTAACTGATTTATATTTTTATTTTAAAACAGATTAAGGGCACCCTGAATGAAGGATAACTGATTTATGATTCAAACTATTTAATCCTTCGTCATAAAAAATAGTCAAAATTTAAATGAGTCACACAACTTGAGTGGTAGTTCCCGACCCAGTCAAGTAATGGCAAGAGCAAAAGAGAATAAAATACACTTTCTTGAACTTTCTAGAAATGGAAATCCACCTAATACCTAAGTATGTTAGACGTCCGTGTCGTTATAACAGGGAAGCTTGTTACTAATCATAAGCCTGGTTTCTGCTGCGGGGAGACAGGAACTTGCTCCCCACGAGTCATCAGTAACTGTTGAACCCGGGAGGGCAGTTGCAAGGAGACAAGTGTGGGTGCCGTGCACGGAACGATCCTCTGACTTTTCATTGATCCCGTGAGCAGCGCATCTCCTGCGACCGCGGCCCATGGGAAAGACGAGGCTCAGCTTTTCATTTAAAATAAATGGCACCTACCAGATGGCCTTTGTCACCAAGAACCCAACAGCACGGCGCCGAACTCATTAGTGTTGAGAGAAAAGTCATGAAAGGGAGAATAAACAGAGAAAAGACGGTCGGATCTAAAGTCAACTGAATAGATCAGCACCGTCTCCAGCCGCACACACACTAATCGCCCTCAGGTTCTCCTCCCTACGCAGGCTGAATGCCAGAGGTGGGGCAGGGCGCGGCCCGCCATGGCTGTCCCCCAAGGTCAGAGATGACTTCATACATCGTGTGCGTTCTCTCTGCCTTCTTAAACATTCAGAAAGTGCACGTGGAGGATTTTCTAACACGTATTACATGTGAACATCAGTAATTAGGTTATGCAGTCATGAACATCTCAATAGAATACTTGATACGTTCATTAGATTCAATTATTCTCGATATTCTACATTTCTATGGAAATATTTCATATTTTCAATATTGGCTTAACACCAATTAGTAATAATTATTCATATCTAAACTGAATATATTTTGTCGTCTCCAATGAAATCCTCCTTACAAGATTATAAATCTGTTTCTCCATCATTCGGTTTAGCTTGATCAAATGTATTTTTAAAGGCACAAATCAATGTTGTTTTTAAAACGGTCCACTGTGTGCTTAATTCTAACCTAGGTTTCCTAGGTCTTATCCACAAACCAAGAAAACAAAAAGTGAAATTCAAAATAACAGTGTCCGTTGCAGTGACCACGTTGCAGAGTGGTCATGGTTAGGCACGTGGAAGGGTTTTCATCACGCTGGCGTGTGCACACAGCTCGACACGTGATGAGGAGGCTGTTAGACAGGAAAGAAATGCGAATCGGGAGATTCCCGCTGGGGTCAGGGAAGCACGTTCCATTGAGAACCTGAATAGACTTTGGTCGGCTGCAGAAATTGATTACTCCTGGGCACAGATATGGCTGACAACAGACACATATGTGAAAAAAGAGGACCCGAGACGTGTCTGCAGCAGGTGGCTTTTTCAGACACGTTGTGTCTGCACTTGGACTTCCTTTTGCAAAGGGAGACTCCTTCTCCATCTATGCCAGCCAAGCACCAGACCAGCAAGGGTGTGTATTCATTGAGTATCTCTCTCTTTAGTTATTTATTAATCTTAGTTTAACTTATTAAAAAAATGTATTGCCAAACATTTAATAGAAAACTTCCAATAGAACAAAAATATTCAGTCTGGGTATGTTGATCCACAACTTCAGAAATAATGTGCTTTACAGTCCTGTTCACTGTCAGATTTTCTCTCACTGGCATGTAGCTGTCCCTTCCAGATGCTTAGGTTGAGCTACAATCCCAGACATGTTGTGCCTTCTGCATGGCTTTACCCTTCCATCCAGGTCTATTCGTTTTCATTCCCACAGCCCACATCCTACTTAAGAGCGTATACCTGGGGGGGCGGGGTGGTTCAAATTCTCTTACGACACTCAAAGGTTAGTTTTTACAATATATAAATCTTTGCTTTTTTTTTTATCCCAGCTTTACTGATATGCAACTGAAAATAAAAATTGTAATACTTAAGGTATGCAATCTTATGGTTTAATATATTAATAATTATTAAGTATGCATTGTGAAATGAGTACCACAATCAAGCTAATTAACATATCCATGACCTCACATAGTGACTTTTTTTTTAAAAGATGTACTTCCTTAGCAAGTTGTAAGGATCCTCTACAGTATTATTAGCTACGGTACCACGATGTGCATTAGAGCTCCAGGACTTCCTCATCTTAAGATGAGAAGTTGGTCATCTTTGACCATTGTTTTTCCATCTGCCCCACCTCCCAGCCATGGCAGCCATCTCTCCACTCTCCGGCTCTGTAAGTGTGAGGTTCTTTTGTGGATTACACATATAGATCCCACACAGTTCCTGTCTTTCTCCTTCTCTGGCTTATTTCACTTAGGATGACGTCCCGCAGGTTCATCCATATGGTCACAAATGTCAGAATTTCCTACTTTTATGGATTTCTTACTTACATATATGTCTGTATGTGCATGTGCACACACATGCACACATGCAGGCACACCCACCCACACACACGCACACACACCCATGCACACACACGTACACATGCACATACGTGCGCACACACATAGACACATGCACACACATGTGCACACACATGCACACACATGCATGCACACACACACGCACGCACACACACATGCACACGTTCCACATTTTCTTTATACATTTATCCCTGCACAGACACACAGAGGTGATTCCATGTCTTGACTACTGTGAGTAATGCTGCCCTGAACGTGGGGGCGCAGATATCTCTTTGAGATCCTGACTTTGTCCTTTGGAACGATAATGGTGGCACTGCTGGGTCATAGGGTAGTTCCAGTTTTAACTTTTTAAGGAAGCTTCACACTGTTTTCCATAATGACTGTAGCAATTTACCTTCCCTTCATTGATGCACACAGGTTCCCATTTCTCCATACCCTCACCAACTTTTATCTCCCCACTTCCCAACAGTTTTGGGGTATCAGCCAGGAGACCTCACGTGCTTCAGAAACGCCTTTTCCTGTCCTGCCGAGTGCCAGGGATTAGCAGGTCTGTGGCTGCCGGCGTCTCCCTTTCTTGTGGGAGGCCAGAAGCACCGTTTTCCCTACACCATTCTGACCACGTGGGCCAGGAAGGTCTTCGCTGCCTTTGAGTATTTCCGGGAGTGAGCTCTCGGATCATGGCGGCTGTGTCATCTGCGCCTCACTCCGGGATGACTCACTATTGGAAGACATAAACTAATGGAGGTCCTGTTTTTCCCTGGCTAGATGACAGATCTTTTGAATTGGAAAAAATTCTATACTTAAAAAAACACAAAAAAATGAAACGCTCTCATTATAATCAGCTGCCTTATTGATATTACAAGAAGATTAACCAATAAAAAAAACCCTCACACACAAAGAAGTATAATGATTAGCCTCAGAGCCCCTTTGGGAAAAAATCAGATTTACAACAAAAACTAAAACCCAAATCTTCTGTAAATGGGGCGTCTGCTCTGCTCTCTCCTAGGCTCCCCCTTTCTCCACCTGCCTGTCCTAGACTCTCCCTAAGTTCTGTCAGATTTCTGGGTTCCCTTGTCTTAACCACACACCTCAAAACCCAGCTCCAACTTCACACCCAGCTCCAGGGGCCTGGACACATCTCTTAAGGCCTCAAGGCCCCCCAGCTTCCCCAGAAAACCCCTTAAATTCCCAGCTGCCCGTTTGATCCCCTTCCTTTACAACACTTACAGAGTACATCCAGGCCTGAACCCCAGGCCAGGGGCATGCGGGTTGTTTATGCAAATGCGGAAAGCTAGGGAGGGTATTTTAGAAGCAGCCGGAAAGCTCTAGGGGGCTGCATAAGCAAGCATGGCCAGCTTGACTCTCACATGGAATGTCCCCTGAGGGTCCCCACCACAGAGACTTTCTGCGCCCTGGACCGCAGCTGATTTTTTAACTCTAAATCCTTTTACCTCCACTCCCTGAAGATCCTGCAAAGTGCACAGAGCAATTAGAAAGACCGGGGGGTTATTTGCAAGCCTCTTCCTCGGTACCTGGATTGGCAGTTAGGCACACACTTCCAGGGCATGATTATACAGCAGTTATCAGACAGACCTGACAGCCCCCCAGAGAAAACACCCTCATAGCGAGGGGAGGTGGCCAGACTTCTCCCAGGTCCTGAGTGAATGGCCAGGAGGGGACTCAGCTGGCAGTTAATACTCAGGGCTGAGATGGGAGCGATATTTCCCTCCCGACGTGAAGTGGTGAAGTTAAGTTATACACTCAGAAAGAATAAAAACACCCGCAAGCTCCCGGGAAGGTCCAATGCAAACTTTGCAGACACACTGTTATTAGACCCAGACGCCCCAGAGCACAGGCATCTCTTCATTTCTGTTCTGGGGGACATTTTTCTCCCTGATATCAAAAAGCAAATTCAAAATGCTGTGGTGGTTGGGCCAGGGCCACAGTTAAGCTTACTAATGGAAGCTGCGCCTCAACTCTTTAAAAGTGGTCTGCAAGAAGGCAGAAGGACAAAATAATCAAAGGCTAGCATTCTGGCGTCGCCATTTGAGAATTTAGCAAAACAGACTTGGCCCTGAGAGTAAATGAAAACCCTCTTAGAACCTTCTCTGTCTTCAATTAGCTGAAGAAATTACGACATTGGAAGAGGAGTGGTCCAGTGCTTAAGAGAAACTAAATTTAAGGAAAAACAACCCCCAGATGCCAAAGCATTCCAGTAATGTTTTCTCCTCCTAAGGGGCAATTCGCCCTTAATTGATGGCACCCAGCAATCCTTAGTTGCACCCCAGAGCCTACCACTCAAGTTAAGATAGAGGATGGGGAGCTGGGTTTCTTCATCCACACTGGGGCGACTCTCTCTGCCATCGGCTCAGAGGGTGTCAGTGTTACCCCGATCGTCAAGCACCCCATTTCCTTCTCCAAGTATCGGCCCACCCGGTAGCCTGGGGCCCTCTTCACACTCAGCACCCCTTTCTGGTTTCCTTCTTCATCAGCAAACCCTCTTGGTGGAGGAGATTTGTTACGTAAATGTAACGCCACCACCGATTGCCGATTGCCGGGAGAGGGGTTTTCTCCTCTGCCCTCAGACAAAGCCCCGCGTTTTCTACTTTCCTTCCTGGAACTCATCCTTACTTAAATTCCTCTGAAGAGGACGCCTCTTTAAAAGATGTCCCCATTAGCCTCTGAGCCATGCATGCAAATGAAGGTGGGTGGCTGTGGCCTGCGGAGTCCCCAGGCTTTGCTGAGAAGAAAAATAAACTCTTCCCCTCCACAATGCCCTTTTGTAGCTCTGAGAACCACATGGTGTTATGTACTTAGCATTAGCTCGTTTTGCCTAATTCTTTCAAATTAAGTCCTCTCTTGGCATGTAGAAACGACGTGAAAATGGTTTTCTGCACCTGAAAATATGTCACTTGCAGACATCTGCAAATAGTGTGGAGCTCCCACGATGCCTGCCGAAGCGTGAAATACGTCTGAGCTTCCGGCACGGGTTTTGCCGGCTAAACTATTTCCATGTTTTATATTTACTTCATCGGTTCGGTATCGCTTCTTTTTGTAGAAATATATTAGAATGTTGATCTAAACGATTAAAAGATCATCCGTGACAGTCTAAATCTAGAAAATTTGCCTCAATTAGAATCTAAGTCCTTTGGGAGAGCTCCGTGAGAATGCTCTCATCTCTGGCCACGTGAACACATTGAGTTTGCACCATTCTGAAAACAAAACAAAACAACCAGAACACCCACAAAAGGAATTCTGCCACCAACCGGCCGTTTAACCATGTCACGACTGCAGGGAATCGGATTAGGTGAACAGCTTATGACTGAAGCAGCGAAACATTTTCTTTATTGTTAAAGACGAAATCTCATGCCCCTTTGGAGTCTGTCTGGGGGTTTATGTGCAAATATGAATATGAATGCGTAGTACACAGTCAGTAAGGACTGTTTCAAGGGAATCTGAACTTACTAAAATAATTTCCAAGAAACATTTTCGTTGACTAAGTTTTTCTTCCTCATTTTGAAACCCGCATTGAAAATAATAGCAATGTAATGTTTAACTTAGAAGGCGGCCCTCTGACTATTTCTTACGAGTACAACAGAGGATAAAACTACACGTGTGAAAAGCCAAGACAATTCGGTAACCCACGTACACACACCGATGCAGCACGCTTCAACTCAAACAGACGTCAGGTGACCCTTGCACAGCGTGCCAAGAGGCCCCTAGGTACACACGAAGCACGTCACAGGCTCGCAGGGCTCTGCCCCACCTCATGTCCTCGCAGCTCTCTCTTCTCCGATCAGCTGGGACCAACTTCCTTCTCGTGCCCTTTCGGGCGCGGTCTCCTTGCACTGGCCTGTGATGGGCGACCATCCTGCTCCCTTGTGACGGTTTCTCCTTTAAGATGTGTGTCCTTACAGCAGCCAGGGACGTGCGCAGTAGAATTGGGAGGCAGGTACAGAGACTCCCCACATGCTCTCTGTCCCCCCACGCCCCGCCAAATGCACAGCCTCCTCTAGTGCCAACAGCTCGCACCAGGGGGGTACATCGTTGCAGCTGACGAACTGCATCGACACATCATCGTCACCCCAAGTCCATAGTTTATGTTAGGATTCACTCTCGGTGTTGTACAAACGTATGATGACACCTGCCTGTCATGATCATGTCATCAAGAGTTGTTTCACTGCTCTGTGTCCCACCTAGCTGTCCCCCCCCCCCACCCCCGCCCCAGCGACTACTGATTCTTACTCTCTGGTTTTGCCTTTTCCGAAATGCCGTGCAGTTAGTCACACGGTGCATAGCTTTTCCGATCGCCTTCTTTCCCTTAGTAATAATGCATTCGAGGTTCCTCCACGTCTTTCTGTGACTCGATAGCTCATTTCTTTCCGCGCCAAACGTCACTCGCTGTCCGGATGGACCACGGTTTGTCTGTCTGTTTACCCGGCGAAGGGCATCTTGGTTGCTTCTCAGCTTGGGCTGTTGTGAATAAAACTGCTCTAAACATCTATGCACGTTCTTCGTGTGGACACAATTTCTCAGCTCCTTTGGGTGCATTCTAGGGGGTGGTTGCTGGATCATATGGTAAGAGCATGTTTTGTTTTGGAAGAAATGGCCAGATCGTCTTCCAAAGTGTCTGTACCATCCCACCAGCCCTGAGGGGGAGAGCCTACTGCCCCATGTCCTCCCAGCTTTTCACACTGTCACGCTTTCGGATTTTTATGTTTTAAAAGGTGCATAGTGGTGACGCCTCGTTGTTTCGATTTGCATTTCCTTGACAGCATGTGATGTGGAGTGCCGCCCCGGGGTACCTACACTGCATGACGGAGCGGACAGGGACTGTCAGTGTCCCTTAGGTCTCGTGTCCCTGTGACTTCCGCTGTCCTTGTTGACCACCGAACAGCCTTACCTTTCCTAAAAGCATCCTTTAATAATTATTTATTTTTAACATTTCCTGAAATACTTCATGTATTTATGCTTTATTTAACCTTTTTACTTTCATTTACATTCTCTTTGATTTCTCAGAAAATATTATAAAGATAATTACATTACTTCGACCGTGATAATGCCATCAACACAAATCAATAACGTGATGTCAGGAAAGACACATCAGATGCGGAGCCCCAGTCGTCGTCACTAAAACCACAGTGTTTGGCATAGAAAATTTTTAAACTCCCAATTATCTTAGACATCATAAAAGTAAATATGACGTATGGTTAACGTGCCTAGAAACCAATTTTGAATTTTTCAACATCAATATTGTTGTTTCGGTTCATTCTCTCACGGCGCAGTGACTAACTGATTGTCGATTTTGCACGTGGAGTTCAAAGTCAGATGTGTACAAATCGATCGAACGATTTTACAAGCGACAGAAATCAAGACCCACTTTTAAATGTATTATCGGTGCAATGATGCATCGCAGCGCGGGGCACGCTGGGTAGGGGGAAGCAGAGCTCACCGCGATCTCCTTTCTCTCTCTGTCTTTGACCTTGACCTGGCCGGCGTGCCCTTGGGAGCCGGCAGCAGCTTCGAAGTGCAGAGGAAGGGGCCCGTGCAGGGCAGCGGCGCCTCGGGGACAGCGGCTCATCTCATGCCACGTTCTGGGCCACGAAGGGACAGGCGCCCGGAGTGGCCCTGGGACGGGAGCGACGCCCTTGTGCCCGGACGCGGCCCCCGCAGGCGCTGCCCACTCCCCACTGTTTTTATTTCGGGGGATTCAATCCCAAACAGTGATCTTCAGCCGGGTCTATAAATTGTTTTCCCCACACCGGAGGAATTTCATCATCTAACGGGGGCACCCCGAAGTTCCAGCGCGGGTCGTGGAGGGGCTGTGCCCTTCCTTAGTTCCTAAAACGAGGCCTGGCCGCCAGCCTGCAGAACTGCTGGTGCAGACGGTTGCAAAAGCCCTGGGACCCGGGGCTGCTCTGGCCGAAGGCGGGGGCAGCAGCGTCCTGAGGGTGTTACTCCCTCCCACGGGGCTGGGCGCTGCGGCAGGGGCTTCCCTTCGGCCGGCGGGGGTGTCCCGAGGCTGCGTCTCCCCGCCCCGACGTGCGGGTGGCAGTGACGACCCGGCCCGGGGCTCGGCGGCACGTGCTTCTGCCCGACTGTCAAGATGAGTTTCTCCTCCAGGGCTCGGTCAGCAGAGCGAGGGCCTGTGGCCCGTGGTGACCGGCTGGATAGAGAGACTTTGCATCCCAACACGTGCCAGGGCCCTCTCTCCTGTCCCGTGTCCTCGGTGTCAGAGGGCACGCTCCCTGTTGTCCCGCAGTCCCCAGGCCTGCCTCAGACCCCAGCCTTTCGCACGTCAGGGCTTCTTGCTGCCTGACGTCCCCTCCACGGTCCCTGCCACCTAGCGTGTGAGCGGGGCCCCCGCACTGCCTGCCGGCACGGTGCCACCGCGCGCCCGGAGCCCGCCCAGCCTGGCCCGCTCGGCCCACACAGCACCCTCACCTCACGTCCGACCAAGAGGGAACCCCACACCTTGTCCCGCCTCCTTCACTCCATTCTCAGGTCCTCTCTCAGCATGGGCACCGCGTGCTGGGGGAGGGGCTCACCTTGTCTCCGGGGTGTAGCTAACATTTACAAGTAATTTAAACTATTGGCCGCCACAGTTAATATTAGAATTGTGTTTTAACACTTACTATGTGCAAGGTATTTGGGAAGGCATTGAAAACAGCGTGAATTTGTCAGAAATCCCTTTGGACAGAAAAAGTAGATAAAACTGATTTAGGTATATGGTGCCAGCGGGCACCAGACTGATCGGGGGGGCACACCTGGGACCCACAGAGAAGAGTACTGAATGTCGGCTGTGATCGAAAATAATAAATTGAAAAACAACTGATTTAAGTACAAGGAGAATTCGTTGGAATGGCATAGTTGGTTCCCCAAATGGAAAGAACTCTTAAGTCAGCAGGAACCACGAAATGTGACCGGTGTGTCAGCATCGCTGGCCTTCGGATCTCCGTCTGCTGGGGACGTGGCCTTCGCACTCGGCTCAGTCAGAATCTCACACGTCCCCTCTGCCATCCTGACAGGCACGTCCAGGATCTTCAGACTCCAGCAAATCTCCAAGTTCCTTGGAAACGGGACCATGAACTGAAATGCCACCATCACCAGTAAGACTGCTCTGTGTCTCTACGTGGGTCAAGTGCATTGTCACCTCCCACAGAGTGAATCATTCTGATGTCCCCCAAAACAAGGTTGCTGGGAGATGTAGGCTCAGGTACCCAGGGAGAGACAGACAGACAACCAGAGAGTGAGGGACAGACAGAGGGCTTCTCTCTCTGTTACAGTTGTTGAAACGGGACGAGAGGGTTGAACTCATCTTCCTCAGTTCACGCGCTCACCCCCTGGGCCCACCGGTGTGCCCGGTCCCCCGTGGTCAGCTGCTCCCTTCCCTGGCCGGGGCTGCGTGCAGCCATCTGTCACACCGGAGCTGGAGCAGAGAGAGAGCCATCACAGAGGCAGGGACATCTGCATAGATGTGGACTCCGGGAGAGTCCTTTTGTGACAAACCTCCACCACCATGTAGTGTTCTGCTGTCATAAACATCTGGTTGGTTTCCTAAAACAAAATAGCACTTTTCTCACAGAAAAACAAGAAAACTAAGACCC
The DNA here is from genome assembly GCA_004026885.1 of Lyroderma lyra. Taxonomy (NCBI): domain Eukaryota; kingdom Metazoa; phylum Chordata; class Mammalia; order Chiroptera; family Megadermatidae; genus Lyroderma; species Lyroderma lyra. The sequence goes on along the minus strand of PVJL010006826.1, from coordinate 14,203 downwards.
TGAGAGTGAAAGAACCTGGCGGAGCATATAACTGGTGGAGCAAATATTTATTTCCCAGCCGTTATGATTCCCAGATGCACAGTGTCTTTTAGAGATCCATCACCTGCCCTGCAACGATGAGAACCCCCATCCGAGCTGACAAACCCCACGTCTAGGTCGGACGGCATTCGTCTACACCGGCGTCTGTGGACACCGCCTAGCAGGCAGGGCAACGGGAAACTGGATTCTTCGCCTCTGCTCGTCCTGGTGGACAGTGTTCGTTACAGAAGCATCTTAGGAGAAACGTCTTTTACGAGAATTATACCCTCGCCATGCATTTCCATGTAGAAGAGAGAAAATTATCATTTAATTCATCGAGTTTGACCTACAGAATAGATAAGTTGACTTACACAAAACTGCTGACACAACTTAATTTCCTAAGATGAGGGAAAGTCGGATATGAGGAAAAAAAATTCCTCTGGCATTTAGAACTAACAAAAAGGTGAGGAATCACTTTTAGCCAAACTGAAGTGAAGTGTGTGTGCAGGAGCATTGCGGTAGAAAGCCATCCCGAAAGGCCTCCGGAGAGAGCCTGCTTTTCCGTGCTTTTTGCCCTCTTCTTACAAGTTATCAATATTCTCCCCTCACAAAGAAGCGTTAAAGACCTTTCGATTTCCACGGCACTTTCTCTCAATACCTTCCCTTAATTAGTATTCTGGTAATTAATGACAAGCCATGTGCAGCCCACAGACGCTTTTCTGAGCTTTGGCGGTGAGAGGTGTCTCGCTTAAGGAAATCTGTGTCCCCCAATTTAAACAGTATCACCTCCTTCTGTTGACACCTGAGAATATGGGACCTGTGCTGGCAGAGTTAGTCATTTTAATGCCTTGTCCTGGATATTGTTTTATGCAATGCTGTATTTTTAAGGTATATAATACGACTTTGCACAAAAATGAAATTATCGATAATTGGTCATTTGAATGTAATTGGTTTGCCTAAGTTGTTATAATATTAAAATAAGGAGGCGTTGTAAGAATTCGTCTACTGAAGTATGACGGACGTGCATAAACCACACGCGTGTGGCGTCGTAACTTTTGACCTGGATACGCATCCACGAAGCCAGCGCCACCGTCCGAGTAACGAGCACGCCCGTCACCCCCAAGTTTCCCTGTGCCCGATGGAAATACCTCCAGCCCCCCGGTGCCACACTGAGTTACTTCTGTATCTTCGTGGAAAATGAGTTTTACCTATGGATGTGCATCTATTTTAGGACTTTATTTTCCATTCCACTGCTTTCTTTCTCTCGTTTTCTGCTAATACTTCAATTTCTTGATGACTATAACATTATATTAAATTTTTAAATCACATGGTGTTCTTTTTAAAATTTTTAATGTGGTCAATTACATTCATTGATTTTACAATATTAATCCAATGTTTTAATCTTGGAATAAACACCAGATTGTCAAGGTCTAGTTTAAGAAATCTATTGTTAGATTCATTTGCTATTATAATTTCCTTAAGGGGTTTGACTACTGGTTAATGAGGAATAGCATTCTCTCAGTGTTATTTTATGTATATTTTATAGTGTATTTTCTAGTCAATGTCAGAATGTCAGCTTCACAAAATGTGTCGGAAAGTATTCTAAACAATCTTCATTTTCCTAAGTGTTAGGTAGAATTCACCAGTGAAAGCATGTGGACTTAGAGTTTTATCTATGACAAGATGTTTTGCTAAAAATTTATTAAAAGTAAATATAGACCTGCCTGCTGGAGTCTAACTAGGTCATGACCATCAAAGAGTTTGCTCATTTCATCTAACCAATCAACTATATTGGCATTCAATTATTTATAATATTTGTTACTCTTTTTTCACTGTCTGTAGATCTGATTATGTCACCTCTCTCGTTCCTGACATGAGATAAATCGCGCCTTTATCACAATTATTTTAAACTGTCTTTATTGTTTCCAAATATTTGGATACATACCTTATGTATTTCTGTTATCTACTGCCAATATAATTTTATTAAGGTTAGAAGACGTACTACGTGTTCTTTGAGTCCTTTATTTATTTATTTATTTATTTATTTATTTATTAGGTAGGAGGTAAAAATCCAGTTCCTTTTGGTCAATCATGGCCTGACTTAGAAGTCCAAAATAATGTTCTAAAACCGATGATAAGACAATACAGGCTAAACAAATGTTTCTTCTTTATAAAACCTTATGCATATACAAGCATTCGATATAAATAAGTTTTGGAAGAATTTTAAGAACTACAAAAATTACATATCTTTCTTTTAAGTGTCAAAAGTTAAAAAATATCGGAAGTAAGGCCAGTGAACCACTGACGTTGTAATTAGTAAGAATTTATTTTGCACACACCAGACTGACAGTGTGCAAACTGTCAGCTCTCAAACCAAAACGTGGAGTGAGGCTGCAGGACTTACTACTATTAAGGAGTTTCTATGGGGAGAAAGCAGTGACTCTTCATTCTTACAGTGCTGGGTTACTGTATTGGAATTTTCCGGGGTTACCTAGAATCAACCTTGGGAAAGACTTCCAATTTTGCGTATAACTTCCAGAAGTATAAGCAAGAATTGACCCAGGTCAAGTTAATCTTGCAAAATCAACTAAATTTATCTTGGCTTTTGACTAAACCTTTTTTTTTCCTACTCAGAGAATTTTGAAGGTTGTTTTCATTTGTTTTTTATTTCAACCCAAGGAATGCAAAGAAAGATAAAATATATTTTATTTTATTGCCACTGTATTAATTCCTCCCAGATAAATGCTGATCTAAAAAGCTCTTTTTAAATCCTGCAGGGAAGCATCTGACATGTACTACTATGTTATGTTGGAGCTAAAGAATCTGATCCTTACGTACGATGGCAGGCATGGTACGACTCCGAGCCCCAGACACAAGGGCATGGGCACACACGATGGGGTGTCAGCCGGAGTCTTTCAAGCTCCGGACCTGAGACCTCCGCGCAGGGCTTTCCCCTTCTCCTCCCTGAAAGGGCGTGCTGATGTCCTCACCCCACAGATACTATTCCGCGCGGTGCGTCCGTGTCCCTGGGCTTGCACACAGACACGCCATCGCTGGACCCTGCTCCTTCCCTCAGTGCTCCCTCGGGCAGGAGAACCCCCCTCACAGGGCTGAGTGAGGATGCCATCAGATGGCACGTGAAAGGAGACCCGGTCACAGCAGTAGTCGGTCCGTGCACCTTTTCTAGGATCCCTGCTCTCTGTTCAGCCCCGAGCGTGGCCTCGCCTAGTCGGCTAGGCTAAAGCTCGCTTCTCCTACTTCTGTGCCGGACACAACATTAGACACCGCCGAGAACAAAAGCATCTTTTATAAAAAGAAAGAAAAGCACCATACATATGATGGAAGAGATAGGTCACAGTCATCACCGAAGCCAAAGCTCAGCGCCCTGCACAGCTCATCAGCAGGAGCGGACACCCCGGGTCTCGGGGATGCCGAGCCGCGATGTGTGCGCTGGGAGCCACGGTGCGACGCTGGCGCGCCTGTTGTCGTGACGCCCCGCAGCTCCCGTGTTACAGACACCAGCACCGAAGGGCCGTGCGAACGCCAGTTACTTTGATCCCGCGCTCACAGCTTAGAAGAAATGTTTTTCCTCAATGCCCACAGACGAGGATGTCCTCTCTAATTCTGAAAGTTTAAAGACCGTTATCGTTTCATCGTGTGTGGTCACCATGCTGATGCACTTAGGGATATTTTCAACAGATGGTTTCTATGTAGATTCAAGGAATCTATGTCAAAACTAAAAATAAACTCCAGGCTCCAACTGGTTCTACTTTCTGACCTCTCCTCATTGCAAAACATTTCACGTGACATGACTGCTGCGTAGCCACCTGGGCTGGCACTGTCCCCCTGGGAGGAGTTTTAGAACCAGCACCTACTCCTTTGTCACCTTGCTCCAGTGCCGGTGTGTTTAAGCTGCTCTAATGCCTCGTGGTCTTCCCTGACATTTCTTACACAATTTTTTGAGTAAGTTTTTTATCTTTGGAAAATCTTTTAAAAACGTATTACTGGGTATTATAAGAAACAGTAGATATATACATTTGCATTGATCTTGCTGCTTATTGAAAAATTGCTCCCACAAAAACACAAGACAGTCAGTGCTGACAACGGCGGTGTCTGAATAGCAGCGTGCGCCTGTCAGCGGGAGTGACATCTGCTTTGTTTATTTTTGCTAATATAATAGATCCGTGTGGCAACATAAATGTTGTTTAGTATTATTAAAAAAAATTTAATTTTTAATGTGTAAATACTTTCCTTTTAGTTATAAACGTATTATTTTATAACAAGACACCTTAGAGATAGAGTAATACAAACAAAATCCACTACTAATCTCACCTCTAAATGATAGGTAAACAATAAATATACAAAGATACGATTAAGTACACACTTACATAGAAACACAGTGCATAGACATATGTGAAGTTACATGCGTATACATGTCATTGCATGATATGGCGTGTACTATTACTACTGTGACACTACTTTATGGGCCTTGGACATCCTCACTCGATACTATTTTAATGACTACATAGACAGTATTCGGTTTTATGGAGAATCCTCATTTCCTTAGCCATTTCCCTATTATTTATCATTAAGTTGTGCAGTTTGATCAGTATAGATTACATTTCCATCAAAATTATCATCTGTATCTATTTACATATGTCCTGGATTAATTTCATTAGTATAAATTCTTAAATGCGAAATTACTAAATTATGGTCAATTTTGCCAGAAAAATAAATTTTGGGCTTTCTTTGGTTTTTAGTGCCAGTCATCAGAGGAGTACCACCGTGTCTCACAGGTGCCCTGAGGAAACCTGACAGTGACACGTCCTTTGTAAAATAGAAGGCGGAAAAATAAAAGGAGGGGAGTTGTGCCCTCTGCCCCCCGTGCTAGTGCACAATGGGAGCAAACCCGTCCGTGTCGTACGGCACGTCTTGGTCAGCCCAGGCCGCCGTAAGCGAGTACCGCCAACTGTGGGACGTACGGAACGGAAATGGATTCTCTCACAGTCTGGAGGCACCAACATTAGGAAATAAAACTTGCAGTGTAACTAGAGAACATACCCTCAAAATGGTTTAGATGTTATTTATAAAGCCACATCTATGACTAAGACATTCTAAGTAGTTTGCTGTGCAAGTTTTTGTTTTGTTTTGTTTTCCATTTGTAGACAGTGGTATATGCACCATTGAAACGTAAGTTTTGGGTCAACTTGCAGCCTGATTTTCTTTTAGGGCTTAATCCAAGCAAACTGCAATACGGACACGGTCAATAACATGGGCATGCTATTCTATTGGGATTATCAAGAAAACTTGCAAATATTTGTACATACCTAATGAGGTACATGGCTCTATTTGTTTAAGTATTTTTCTCCCAACTTAAAGTTTTCACCTAATTCTGCGATTCCCTGGGCACTCTGCAAATACTAGCTCAAAACAGCGAACCCAAAGGAAAACTGGAGAACAGTGCTGTAACAGTATTGGCCCTGTTTTGTAAGTCCCCAATTGCAACCAGAGTGGTTCTGGGATTTGTATTTGAATTTGTTGTAATGACTGAAGCAAATCTGAGCATGACGATGCGCTCATTTTAGATAAATTTGGAAAAGTTTGGGCTCAGAAACAGTGACTCTGCTGAGAATTGCTAAGTACTTTCTTTTTCCCAAGTGATTTTATTTTGAAGACAGTTGTATCACTGAAGTTGCCCTAGGAAATACTGTTATTAGCAATGCTTACTACAGAGGCGTAGCTCGGAAGAGCCAATTCATTAGAAATGAAAAAGCCAGGACCTATGGGAGTCAAATGTTGTTGTTGTTTTTTAATTTTGAATTACTGTTTGTGTATCTTTCCCCCTTTCATATACAGTGTTTGGTTAAATGGATAGTCAGCTCCAAACCCTGTGGGAATCTTTGCTCAACGAAATCCACAATTTTGTTTTTGTGCTGCAGGGGCCTGGGATGAGCACATTTGAAAAGGGGTGACATCTCAACCTCACTGTCTCTCCCAGAAGGTTTTGTGGATAGTGTCGCGTCAGAGCTTCACAACACACATGCACACACATATGCGCACACGGACACACATGCACATGTGTACACATGCACACACGTGTGCACACATGCACACACACGAGCACACACATGCACTCACACATGTATACACACACGCGTGCGCACGTGTACACACACATGCAAGCATGCACACACATGCACTCACACACATGCACTCATGCGTGTACACATGTATGCGCACACATGCATGCATGCGCACACACTATTGCCCAGCTATTTTGGGTTTGTTAGCTCACGTTGCCTGCCTTGCAGTTACCACCACACTGTCAGACGACACAGTCGGGGCAAAGGGCCCAACTAGCATCTGGCCTGTTTTAAATCTGCCGACTCAAAGAAAGACGTGCTCATTGTTCTCCTCAGTATTTGTGTGGCAGGTAATTCCTTTGGTTAAATCGCCCCTTTAAAGTTGTCTTATATTCTTAAGGTAGAACAGCACAGGTGAAATCATTCTGTTTTCATTATAAACCGGCCATTGAATGGCCAGGGGGAGCAGGGGAGAGAGAGAAGGCCCGAAGGCAGCAGGTCAAACCATCACCACCCTTTGTCCATCCTCACAGGTCCTTTTAGAAGCTCTGATGCTTGTCCCAGGACACGTGCACCACGGCGTTTAGTTTTGCTGCAGATTTCTGTGAAGAAGCATCAGACAGAGCCTTTTCTCATCGTGACACTAGAGACAGACAAGAGCAAATTCCACGCTGCCATCCCCCGTCTGATCCCGAGCTCTGCGTCGGGCTGCCCTTCGCGTCCCTTCCCTCATCCCTGAGATCAAGGCGGGTTTTAGGTGCTCGGCTCTCAAAGACCGGCCGTGCGTCCTGGAATTCGTTTTCCCTCTCGTGTCTCCCGTTTCCTCCCTGCTGACTGGGGATCACGGCTCACAGCGGCTCGCCATCCCGGCGGCAGAGCTCCACTGCGCATCCGCCTCACGGGCGTGTTGAGCGTGCCGAGCAGAGGCTTTGGGGGACTTGATCTTGAATTCCGGCAGCGGAGGTCGCCAGGCCTGTCCACTTGGCTGCGGTGCCTCCCTGCTTTTGTGCGGCTGGGAGTCTGCTCAGGGGTGGAAAGGAGAGTAGATAAATGGAGGTGAGAGGTGAAAGGAGAAACAGCCGGCCATGTAGAAACAGAAAGCAAACAGTCAGGGACCACGAGACGCCACATCTCCGTTGCTCCCGGGGCGAAATGGGGATGACCGAGGGCCGGGGCTGAGGGTCCCTGGACTCGTATTTCAGACAGGTCAGTGAGTCTGGGGTCCCGATGGGTTTTTCAGGAGCGACCCGGCAGCGTGCAGCGTTGCTGAGGTGTCAGCTCGGTGCCAGGGATTTTGCTTCTTGGTTATGCAGGTATTTCTACACCAGAAATCCAAAACCCGTCAATAAAACGCATAATAAATATGTGTTGGAGAAGAATCAGCAAGACTAAGTGACATGTATCTGAGGAACAGAGCAAAGGTGCCCCCAAAGGCCCTAGAATAGATGTGACCCATGGGACGGAAGGTGTCCCCGTGTGTTTGTTAAGACAGCAAACACAGATTAGGTCAACGGGCGACAGTGACAGTCTGGGCAGCCAATGGGATTACTGGAGCCTGGAGCCGTGCCCGGGGATGAGTCCCCATCACCTTCACCGCGAGCCTGCTGTGCTCCCTGGCGCGTTGTCACATGGTAGCAGGAGGGACGACTTGTGAAGGAAAATGCGGTCGCGGTGTGGCACGGTGCACTCACGATCGCAGTAATGCCGACCTCTCGTACCTCGAACCCGACCCACCTTTGAGACCTTAGGGGGACCCAGCCTCCTGCCCCGCCCTGTCCCATGCACAGGCTGCCTTTGTTGTTGTTCATGGAACAGGCCCAGCCCGTCCTGACTCAGCATTTCGCCCCTCAATGAGCTGGTCACAAGAATGGCACCTGCTCTGTCACTGCTTCAGCATCTACATCCTCAGGACGGTGCCTTCTGGCTACTTCACCCAGAAGAGCCCCCACGGGACCCCGGCACTCAGGGTACCCCAGGCCCCTCGTGTTTTGGTCTCCCTGGGGGCGGCTAGCGTGTACGTACTGCACCTCTGGCTCGTGGTCTCCTTCACTGTCTCCTCCAATGTCATGGGCACTGCAGGACGCGGGGGGCAGGCCCCGTCTACTCCCCCCCGGGGCCCAGCACAGGGCTGGGCAGCCCGCGGCCGCTCCGGGAAAACGCGCTGAGCGCACACGTGAGCGTCCGGTCGGCACTCCTGCTCAGGTGAGTTACAGGTACCGGCAACCGTGGCCGGAAGCAGGGGGTCAACAGCTACAGTTTCCCTAAGGACCGTGAATTGTGCCCCTCACCCCTGAGGACCACGGAGACGACCTCAGTGAGCAGGAAGCCCTTGTCCTGCTAGCACACAGTTCTGACAACGGCTCACTCACGCGTGTGTCACACGCCGAGACGTGTCGCCCACTGGGCTGCAAGTAGCCCCGCGCCGTGCTTCCTGGGGCCGTCCCTCAGGTAGCCGGGCGTCTGGATGGACTGGGGTTCGTTTCGTGGCCTTCGACGGGCAAGACGGCCCAAAGGAACGAACACATTTCTAAACTGAGGTGCGAGACGCGCCCGAGTTATCAGGATGCCAGGCTGGGGCGCGGGCACTTCGGAATTGTAGGAGGGGTACGTGGGGATGGGGGCGTCTGCGGGGGACAGCGCGGGAATGGCAGGGCCCGTCAGCTCGCGGCGGCGCGCCTCTGTGTGTTCGTTTGCCCCCCGCCTGGGGCGGCGGGGACTCACCCAGAAGGGCCACAACGTCCCCGAAGCCCCTGTGACCCCTGATCTGCAGACACGAGGAAAGGCCCGCCGGCGTCCCCTGCACCGCGTGTGGCACGCAATGACGACACAGCCTCCGCGTGGGGAGACGGCCCGCGTTCTCCATCACGCAGACTCTGAGAGCCTCCGCCCGGCTCAGGTCAGAGCCGGAACCAGCGCCTAACCGACATCAGACTTCGCCGGCGTCCACCTGGAGGGCGACAGGGGAGGCTCCGCGTCCCCCCAGCCAGACACACCGACCGTGTCACCACGCACAGGGCGTCCTCGGAGTCTCAAACCGCCGCCTCCTTCCCCTGTGCCAGCGTCTGCGTGGACAGGAGGCCACCCGGCCTGTCCGGGCCGTGTCCCAGGGCTGCTCCTCCCCTACTCAGCGTGTCCGTAGCTCCCGGCCAGGACCGCAGTCTGAGCCCGCCCCGGGGTGGCTCAGCGGGGACCCAGGTGACATCGCGACCTCCCGACGGAAGGGTGAGCGGCGGGGCGCCCAGCACCCCAGCCCTGATGTGGGCGGAGATGAAACGCAGGCGAAGACGCAGAGCGCCGCCCGCCAAGGTGTCACCTGAGGTCGCGCGGACAGAATGCTGCGGCACGGCCTCGCGATAGGGACCGAAAGGGCAGTTCCGCGTTAGGAAGCGCCGTGAAGGGTGCAAGGCCGCGTCTCGTAGCAAAGGGCAAGCCAGTGGTCACAAGGTGGGGCTGGGCTCCAAGCTGGGGATGTAGAAAGTAAAGCCACGGGACGTGCGTGAGTGTGTGTGTGAGAGTGTGTCTCTGTCTGTGTGTGACTGTGAGTGTGTGAGTGTGCGTGAGTGTGTGTGCGTTAGTGTGTGTGTCTGTGTGAGTGTGTAAGAGTGTGTGTGTGAGCGTGTGTCTCTGTGTGTGTGAGTGACTGTGAGTGTGTAAGAGTGTGAGTGTGTGTGTGAGTGTGCGTGAGTGTGTGTGCGTGAGTGTGTGAGTGTGAGTGTGCGTGAGTGTGTGTGCGTGAGTGTGTGAGTGTGAGTGTGCGTGAGTGTGTGTCTGCAGCATGAGGGTTCCAAGCCCGTCACCACACCTGAAGACCAGTGGTGACTGTGTGAACGTCCGACAGGGGACTGTGACACCACGCCTGTGGAAATCATGTCTGTATTGTCGATTTTCTTATTTCTAGGGCGACCACACCTATTTTTTGAGCTGGAAAGGGGACAGTTTCCATCCGTTTCCCCATTATAATTTTAGAACAACCCCATTTTCCTCCCCCACTGCACCTGAACACGTTTGAGAGAGTAGAAATCGTTCGGGCTTGCTCAGACCGCAGTAAAACTGAACTAGACACCAACAACACAAAGACAGCCGGAAACCCCCCAGTGTTTGGAGACTTATCCCCCGCTTCTAAATAGCACGTGGCTTTAATTTCCCATCTCCAGGGATATTAAAAATAGTTTAAACTCAGTGGAAACGGAGGCGCAGCTTGTCTAACGCGGTGGGGTGCCACGGAGGCTGCGCGCGGGGGACACTTAGGGCACCAGACGCGCGTGCCAGAGACGAACGCCCGAATGTGGGACTGACTGGCTATGGCCCTGCGACTTGGGCGCTCTGTGTGGCTCTACCTGGTCGGATCTCAGAGAATCCGCTTGGAGCCACGTTCCCTGGCACGGTCTGCATCGATGCACCCCGACGTGTGCAGTATCATGCAGGTGTGTCATTATTCCACATGACTTGCCCATAATGACAGACACTCATCCGGCAACTGTGACAGTCCCTCCAGAGCTGGGCACGCTCTGGCGTCCAGCACCCCCCACGCTCCCACCCACTCTGTCCACAGCATGGCGAGACCGACCTTCCCAGGCTCTAACCGCAAGGAGTCAGCCTCTTGCGTAGTGGGGACCATGCACAGGCCCCTCTGGTATGCGGTGAGGGCCGACGATTAACCAGCTAAAGGCACCGATAAACATAGGAGACGAACGAGGTGCACTGCCACCACCCTGTCCCTGGCCGTGGGCATGGAGCAGAGGGCAGGGACGAGGAGCCCTGTGGGACCCAGGGACCAGGGCCGCCCCGCAGGACCGGCCTCCCTTAAAGCTAACACACGGGAGCCTGCGTGCACGGGCAGTGGGACCGAGGGGAAGCACGGCGCCGACGAGGGCGACCGCAGGAAGCGGGGCCGGCTCGTGGGCCTACAGGCGGTGGGCGCGGGGAGGAGGCAGCAGAGACGGGGGGTGTTACGATTCCCACTGCACGGAGGGGAAACTGAGGCACTGGATGGGTACGACCTTGCTCGGGTCCTAGGGAGAGCAGACTGCCTTTCAAAATCCAGCGCAGGCCCATTGGACTCTTGCTCTCCCGCTGCGCCATGTATTTGGGTGCGTCTTTGTGCCGTCGAGGCGGACTCAGGTAGACGTTCTCCTTCCCCGCTCCCGCAGCAGCCCGGCAGGGAGGGGACGTGGCCAACAAGTTTTCGGCTATCGGGTCCTTCAAGTTCCACCGGACAGGTCACTCTCGGGTCTTCAACAGGCTCCCAGCATCCACAATGACTGTGACTTGAAACTGTGCAGGTAGGAAGAAGTGGCGGGAAGACAAGGTCTTCCCTGAACACGTGCCTCGTGCCGAGAACCAGCACCCGCGGGCTCTCTCCCAGCGCAGTCCTGGGGTTCCCCGCTTCTCTCACACGTTCCTTCTCCAAAACCTCCTTTTCCATTTCTACCCGCCAGATTGCTTTGAACTGTAATAGCGATGGCCAGTTGTTTCTCACATTAGTGACGTGCTGCAAGAGGAAGTCAGGTGAGGACCCGTTTCTACCTGCTTACCCCAAGCAGCCGCCGTGCTGGGACCCCAGGGGTCCGGGCTTGGCCTTCGCATCCCGGAGGATCACCCGACTCCGCCACATGAACTATTGTGCTCAACCGTACACAGTATGTCTCATGTCTGAACTATTTTCTACAGAAAAAAGTGACATTATGGTATAAAGGGATCATTTTATGATCAATATACAATTAGTAAAGATAATAGAGCTGTATAAGTTTTCATCCATGTGCACTTGATTAATATGGTACCACCATGCCGATGTTTTTGTTAGTTTCAGGTGTGCAAAACAAAATATTGAACACTTCGTGAGGCATATAAATGTCTAATCACTAGAGCTGTAGAATTTATTAACACATAAGCATGTATTGCCTATTACCTGTTCATACATTTAAATTTTGCAGTGTACGTTTCTTTTATTTATGGTTTGCTTTTGAGATATAGGTCTAACGATGTTTTTGTGAAATGTGTGTAGTGCAGAAATTGGTAGAAGCTTTTCCTGTATGTTGTGTGATGAAAGGTTTGTCGTAGGCATGAGGACTAGAAGTTTAGAAAACAGGCAATCCTGCTACTTTAGCGAGACACTGGCCGAACCTGAGTGCCGCTGAAGAAAAACAATAGCAAAGTAGAATTATAAGCTGGCAAGAAAACTCCCAGTTAAAAACCTACAGGCACGCACAGTGTTCAGGCCAAATCTCAAGGAATTCTAGAAGGCCGACACACCTCTTGAAAGGACCTAAAAATAAAGCATATTCAGAGCTCTCGTCGTGAATGTAATACATCAAATTAATACATTCTCCTGGACAATTCAAACTGCACGGAAACTTTTTGTACTGTAAATCCTGCAGAGCTTCTAACAACTAATTCTGTCCACTGCTTTTCTTTATTCCCTGAGGTACTGGAGTCCTACACAAGTGAAGGGGCTCTTGAACAGAAGAGAAGTAAGTGTGCAAGATTTTCCTCTGAAACAAAGGGAGAAACAGCCAGATATTCGGAGCAAGTCCCACATGATACCCACAGTTTTAAAAAAAATTGTTTGAATCTTACTCTAGGTAGAAAAATTAAATAATAAAAAGTAGAAATTTAGAAAGATTTAGAAAGAAAGAAACAATGGTGGGAACTAATAACTCATTTATCTGAGTGCTTGAATTTATTGTACCTTGTTTTAATAGATAAACACACTTAACAAGAACAATGCCGTCTAAGGAGCTGCTAGTTGAATTAACAACATAAAAATATAACCCCTAAATTATGGATAGCAACTGTGAACAAAGCAAGGCTGTTGGGCTAACTGTAGGAACTGTAGTCTGTAACTTGAGAAGAAGTGTCCTGGGCTTGATGCAGGTGCCCCTAGGCTGTTGCTGAGAAACCAAAACAAACCAACGCAGTAGTTGAAAACGGCAACTCTTGCATCTACTCCTTCGTGACTCTGCATTTGGGCCAGCTTCATCTGGATAGTTCTCTTCTGCCCTGTGCGGAGTCATCCCTGTGACTGCCACCTTCTGATAAAGGGACCAAGCTAAGGAGTCCAACGTGGCATCACCCACACGTCTGCCGGTCGGCACTGGCTGTCAGCGGACCCTCTCAGTCTCCACATGACGTCTCACCAGACGTCTTCATGTCATGCCACCATGGTCCACGCTGACAGAAGACTTAAGTCCCCTTGAGGCCTGGGTGTAGCATCCCACAGTGTCACCTTTGCTGAATTCTATTCATTCAAAACAAGTCACGAGACTAGGGGTCAAGGGTGAAGACGTGGACTCCATGTGATGAGAGAAATGACTAAGTCATGTTACCAAAGGGTCTGTCCTCAGGGAAGGGGACTGCGTCCGTCTTTGCAAACAATCTATCCTAGTCAGTACACTTTGAGGGCATGTGTACGCATCAGGCCCGTTTTCCCACACGTCCAAAGTGTCGGCATTGGGAACTACAGGACATTTTAATAGACTTAATTGTTGGAGAAGTTTTAGGTTCGTGGCAAAATTAAGTGAAAGTTGAAGAGCTCCCATGAATGCCTTGCCCAGCGTCCCCACTGCCAGCACCATGCACAGAGTACTGCCGGGTCCGAGTGACCCTACACCGACCCCTCAGTGTCACCCCAAGTGCGTGGTGCACTTGAGGGTTCGCTCTTGGTGGTGAGCCCCCCACAGGCTTTGACAAGTGTATGATGAATGACGTGTTCAGCATTGCGGTAACACACAGACACACACACAGACACACACCACACACATACACACACGTCACTCTAAAAACTCATTGTTCGACTGATTCGTTTAAATTAATTTAAAAAACCCAGATACTTAGGAAAATATAAATGGCATTACGTAGCATGAATGTAAGCACAAAGGCAATAAGGAAGTCACGTATATCGTATATCATTCTTTGGGAGTCTAAAAACTAAAGGACCAGCAAAACCTATAATGCAAAGTATTTGTTTAAGCGTACTACCCCCCCCCACACACACAGACACACACAGATACACTGACACACACACAGATACACACACACACATAGACACACACATACACACAGACACACACACAGACACCCACACACAGACACAGACACACACA